>BROG01001610.1:0-38696 GCA_030159075.1 Atrina japonica | reverse complement strand
AAATGAGAAAGCGGCTGTGAAAAAAGGTCTATATGACATATTCAAGCGAACAAAAACAAAAAAAAAAAAAAAAACAAGGAAGTATGTCTGACATATTACATCCAATTTTGCAGAAATTTTGTGGTGCATAAAAAAGAGCACTCACCAGCACTCATTCTCATATTATTTATCTTTTTAATTAGCATTATTGCTTAAGTTTCTTAAAACATAAATATAACACATTCCCCCAACATGTGCAAAAGATCCTCCCCTCAGCCACTGGCACAAATAATGACTATAATCTACAGTGGTCACAGGGACACTTTACATTCCTTTGAATTATTTTTTCTGTAAAACCTTGGGACATGATAGCAATATATTACGAAGGTACAATTAAAGAAATAGAAGATATGATAAAGTCATGAAATAGATGTCTTATAAGTACAATGGATATAATAACTGTAGTAAAATATATAATATTACCAAACCTTATTCATTTGTTTACTAGTTCACCATATCCAAATAAACAAGTGACAACATACATATGTCTCTTAAACCTACTTTGATCAAATAACACGCTGTTTTCGAAAGCCAAAATATTAACAATGTCCCGAAATACTCTATAGGGGACAATGACAATGGCATTTGCGTTTATTTATCTCGTGGCGAATATAAGGGGTAGCCATTTTCGCTATTGAGAATTACTTAAGTCGGCTACATGCCGAACTTAAGTATTTCATCACCTGAGAAAGACATTTGACCAATAATTTCTTTATATTCATATACGACACATCGAATGGCATATAAATCTGGTTCTGAACTTGATCGTGATATCGCTGTGTTTACCAAAGTCTAAGCGGAACGGTTTATTGTTATTAAGCAATTAACATTCTTCTGGGAACTGCCCCATGTTGTTTTTCGTTCAGATGTATGTTTTGCTTTTTGATTAAGTTTTGTTTGTTGTCAATGCATTCGAAAAAGAAAATCAATAAATAATATCCAGTGGAAAATGAGATTTCGATATAGAAAAAAAAACCGAAAAAAAAACCGAAATGATATAAAAACGGAAACCAGTAGAATCACATATGAACTGGATCTTTTTATCATGAAAATTGCTTGGTGTCTTTAGAATATCCACACTCTTTCGAAAAGTACGTGTTCAATCTATCCTCACATTCTAATAATAAATCATGTTATGAGTTTCAGCACTATATAGATGCGTGTTGCGCATATTCACCTGCATGGTGTTTAACAGTTTTGTAACTAATATTACCGAATCTTGTTGTTATTTGCCCAGATGTAGGTTCTGCTGGTCTACATATGATTGAGTTTGTGTTTTCGTCATCCTCTAAAAGTAAAATAAATGATTAATTTTATCTGGGAAATAAGATGTCGATCTAGTACCAAAAAAGTTATATTAATGCAATTATAACAAATGTCACAGGTGAGTTGTATCTTAATAAAAAGAAAACCATTTAGGGGTCTAAACCACCTGGTGCTTTCCAAAGCAAACTTGTTTTTTTTTTCATATTTTAAGAACAAAGGGTGAGTTTAGAAGTCGATTATTTTACATTCATATTTCATGAGATGCAAGTAATGTTTTACATGACCTTTGGTGATATTCTGTGCGGTTTGCTGATAATATTGATTATGTCAAATACATACATGATTTAATAAATCTGTTAATGTATGCATATCTAAATCATTAATACAATTGACCAAACATAAATTATTCTAATACCAGCGTATCTTATTTTACTTGGTCTTTGTTAAAGGTAAGCGAATAATCACCTTTGTTCATTTTTCACAGAGAAAGCTAGTTTTTCTCATATAAATTCAGTTTGTCTTCAGTTGATTCAAACTGTTACAGGTAAATCACATAAACGTATAAAGCTAAGATTTCTCCAGTGAAACAGACAGACAGACAGACAGAAAGACAGATAGACAGACAAACAGACAGACAGATATACATACATACATACATACATGCATACGTACATATATACATACATACATACATATTTTATGATGTAACGAGAATAATATTTGTAAATACATGTAAACAGATTGATAAAAAGATAAATTCAAAGTAAGAAATACCTTTACTTATATGGCGTCTGTTACATTTTCTGTAATAATACCGGATTGCTACATAAAATGGTACTGTTACTATGGCTAGGGTTACCAGAACCGACAATACGCTAATAAGAAAAATAAATTGATTATTAGAAACATGCTTTTTACGTTGCAGAATATTATAGAATTATCATTTAAGGGTCGTATTTCTTCAGGTATTTGCATGCAATTCCTCATGAACAAAAAACATATCAGCACAAATATATTTTTTGTTACACATGAGTAATTGCATTCACATACCAATGATGTACAGAACAATAAATCGTTATATTTATATTTCTCACATGATACACCAACCCATCATCATTGTGGTGCCAAAATCTCTGGAGGTTAACTGTTACTCTAAATTTCCCATGGGAAACCCCCTCGAGCTCTGTGAAAACGTCAAGCTCGGTGAAGATGTCAACTCCAGTGAAAAGGGAGGAGTTATATAGATGGAAGAACCAACATTTGTCGATAGTTAAAACATAGTTGAATTGTTTTTTGTTTTTTTCCTGATGGCACAATTTCAACATTTTTTATTGCTATGTATTTCGACTGATTGAATTATTGATATATGGTCATGTAATAATGTGTTTTGTCTTTTGATTCAGGGCTGATAATTTTTTTCTCTTGACCTGGCTGCCATCATGCAAAAGCACACGTGTTTGACGACACGTATTTTGATTAACCATTTTACTGGTTATTTTCGGTCTACGTTGAAATAAGGAAAACGGGAAATTGTATATGATGGTAATTCCTACACTCTAGGCCTACGAAAAAAAAGTTAGTTCTGTTAAAAATGAGAACATGTTTTGGATTTGGGCTTGGATACACACAGATGACAGCCGTTTTAAGAAATATTTTCTTCACCAACATCAGTGGTATGTTGTAATTACCTAGACGATCCACCATAGGTATGATGGAATATCCGTATTTAATTTTGTCCATCTATGATCTTCAAATGCATGTATTTTCGCTGTTTTCCCTTGCACTGTTCAGTTCAAAGTTTAATTTCCAAGTAAAATAGTTTTTTTAATTATTGAAAAGAAATAATTGCTTCATTTGAAGTATCTATTATTACACTTCTGTTCAATTGTGAACGCAAAAAGAACAAATTGAGGTGAGGAAGATATGACATGTTACAAAAAAAAAATATATAGCAGACGAAATTAGATTCCCTTCATGTATATTCATCAAACCGCCCGTTTCCAATACAACAGTATATAGACAACGGTGATATGATTCGATCCAAAATACCCGTGACTTTATTTTGCATATCATTATCATTTACGAAGTTATTGTTATGCCCCGTACAGGGAATAGCAGTATACTTTACCACAGCAAGCTTTCAGATGAATAGTTACAAAGTCATATTTGTTTCTGACAAATTACAAAAATGCAGGTATACACAGTCCGAAATTATATTTCAGTGCAATGTATTACTTTTCGATCCAAATAAATGAACGGTAAATCGTTTGCGATGCTTCCAATCGTTGATGCATTGTCAACATACATCACTTTCGATAAATGTGTAACATTATCTTAAATACGTATAATTACTGATTTATATTTCATCGTGCTTGATATATAAACCACATAAATGTGCATCGTGTTATTATGAAACTACTTCATTTCGATGAATTGTTACTTAGTTCATAACTGTAATTATTTATATCAATTGGGTAGATAACCCACAATGTTATTGTTCAAGTTTATGATTGTACTTCATAAACTGGATATATAATGCACTAACGGTGTTTTTGTACATAATTGCACACTTTTAAATAAGCATATACATATAAATAAAGGTCCCTGTGTCAGTGACAATTCTTGAAATTTAATATGACAGTTAACCATATCTTACATAGTGATATCCTTGCTATCATCGCACTTCTCTGCAGCAGAAACTATGTCTTTCTTGTCAGATTCTGGGACACCTGTGCTCGTCTCTGTATTCATCAATGATGGTTTGCTGTTGATAGAATGGTAGAATTATAAAATGAGGATAAATAAATGGGGTTATCAGTGCCAAATATTACTTTAGTATAATATTTACAATGAGGATAAATATATATATATATATATATATATATATATAATATATATATATATATATATATATATATATATATATATATATATATATATATATATATACACACACAATGCATCAATTAATATTTTGTATATTATTATTCTAGATACATTCTTACAATGTTCTTGGGGAAGGTCGGTGGTCTTTACCCGGGTAACCGGGGTTTCTCCTCAACCAATAAAAACACATGACTAAAAAACTCTTAAGTGTGGCGTTAAACACAAAATTAAATCAAAAATCTTTTACAATATTTATATCATGATGATTTTTATAATGTGAATATTTGAGTGAGTTCGCATTTGAGCGGAATACTTACGCAGGAGGCATTTGGAAACACCCTGTGACTGTCGAAAGAAAAAAAAGAAATATGCTTTAATTATATTAACACTAGTAAATAACATCAGAGCATTAGCAGAATAATTAAATTGTGGACGTTTTTCAGGCGTTGCTATAACAGTGCGGAACTGTCTTACAGTGTTTTAACGTGGATATCAACTGATAGTTCGTATTTTGTGGAATTCCTAAATATTACCCCTAAAACTTGTTTTGTCACTTTTCCTTAGAAACATTAAATGCGCAAACTTACACACGGAAGTCCAGTTGTCATTTTCATGTACATGGAATCTGAATATGGAGTTTCCAACTTCTCCAGTTACAGATACAGACTTTCCCGTTATGAAAATCATATTATATATACTGTCGGCCTAGGTCAAAATAAGTAATTTAGCTTCATATACATAGAATTAGCCATTCGACAAGTATTTGACTGTTTTTTTTTAATTGTACTCTATTTTCACTAACTAACTCATGTATAATACTTTTCGATAACAACCAAGTATGTAGGAACCTATGACAGGTCAAATCACATTGATCAGTTAAACCTGTTTTTTGTCAGTTAAACCTCTTTTTCCGTAACCCATATTAACTGGATAAAAACCCATTTACCTGGGTAAAACTAGATTTAACTGCAAACAAATCTTCAAATGTGTTAAATATAGTTTTGGTTGAGAAAAGCCAAATTGTACTGAGAAAAATAGGTTTAACTGCGCAGAAATAACATTATAAATATCAATGTACTTTCTTGTTCAGTTTAACCTACGTTTTTTTTCTGCAGCTAATATGCATTAAGAGAATAAATATGATTAAATTGCAAAAAACTAGGGGCAAATCATAACCTTTCTTAACGGGTGAATAAGTAAGTTTAACTGCAAAAAATAGCTTTTAAAAAAAATAAGGTTTAACTCATTAATTTCATTTCGGTATCCTTGTTCAGTTAAACCTACGTTTTTCAGTTAAACCTTCTTTTTTGCAGTAACCGTCATTAATTGAAAAAAATAGGTTTATCTGAGAAAAACAAAATTTAACTGCGTCAAAATCACATTAATGAATCTTTATGATTTTGGCATAGTTAAACGTAGTTGTTCTCAGTAAATCATAGTTTTTCATTAGGTAACGTCGATCCCTAGAAAAAGTAGGATCAATTTGAAAAATATTAGGTTTAACCCACAGCCAACACAAACAGAAAACAGAAAATAAGGTTTTGCGCATTAATATTTCAAAAATACTCACAGCCAACTGCTTCGTATGATCTAATCAGTTTGGTTGGGCAATCTCCAATACTGATGTTGCAAGGTCTGCCATCAATATGTTTTGCATACCGATTATAGATCGGGCAATACCCTTTAAATACATATAAAAAAAAATATCAGATACCAAAGTATAAATCAATAGAATGTCCAGTACACAGATGCAAATCCGGCAAAAATGGATAAACACGGACCATTGTAAACCACGAAAGGGAACCAGGTGCCATGGGGCAGTAAAAATCTCCTGCCGACCGGTCACACCCGCCGTGAATCCACAGTAAATTCCAATGAAATACGTGATGAGTGAAACCTCGTCACAATTTGTACAGACATCTCATCAACTGCCAACGAAAAGACAACTCAACATTTCACTTAGTGAAACAGTAATCGCAACCAAGTCTATCATACCGACAGTAACATTTGCGGAACTTTGACATTAAATGCGATTTTCAAAATCCCTTTGTCAATAATTTGTCAGTGAGTAGTTTACCTCTATATATGAAATATTTAATATGTTGTACACGCCCTGGCATATAAGATTATTTGTGAAATATAAATTCCATATGCGGCTGACTGAGTGATAATACTACTTACATGTCGGAAATTTACGGTGGGAAAACCGAAATCGTCACATTTGTCGTATAGCTCAGTTGCCAATTTCCCATCTGTGTTTATATCTAGTAAAATGTCCAAGCATGAAGCGTGTGTGCTTGATTCTGTTGTATCTTTAATTTCTAGGTCGCTGGGATATATCGCATTAACATATGTATGAAGATTTTCATTATTAATTGACAAAACGTTGTCGATATATCTAAATGTCAAATTAAAGGACACCGCAAACTTTATCTTCTTTTGATTCAGCAGTTTCTGAATGAAGTCTGTTTCGTATGAATAAAAGAACAGGTCGGCCAATAAAGGGGCAAATAATTGGTTCCCATAGGAATGCGGTCAGTTTGTTGAGAAACCACGTCTCCGAACATCATTACAATTATGTTGTTTATTAGAATTTCCAGCATGTTTTTGTATCAACTTCGGTGCATTTATGTGTAGAATCAGAGTGGTGTTTGACAAAATAAGTATCCTGATAGCCAACCACTAGATATATAAATTTCCGGGTTCCACCTTGAGTGAAAACAAAACTGTTGTCTTTGATGCTAAAAAGTATTTGTTTTATTTTTTTGTGCACAATAGTTGTGTAAAGAGTAGAGGAGTCATATGTTTTGATGCTGTGGATAATTGTGTGCTTTGAGGTATTCTAAAAGCTGTTTAGTTTTAAAACAAATGAAAAAAAATAATATTCAAGGATATATATATATATATATATATATATATATATATATATATATATATATATATATATCGCTAGACCAGATGAAATCAACAGGCATGAGTAAAACTGTTAACCGACTGTACCTTGTTTACTTCTACTCCGACAATGTTAGAGGTTTAAGAGGTGGGATACTGACTGGAGTAGGTTACATCATTCTTCCACTGGAAAGGGAAATAACTCGAATATCGAGTGTTATAAACTTATATTCTGTTGTATGAACAAACTGTAGAAGTCAGGCAGGCACCCGCGTACGTGTGCCATGCATTCATTACAGTTGGAAAATCTATACAAAGCAACTATCACAAGTAAAGAAATAATTATGAGTAGATTAGATATATAAACTTAAAATGTATGTATTAACGGCCTTCCAAAGTGTTATTTTGAACAAAAACCAGGAAAGTTAACATTATTGTTAGAGACAAATCTAGATTCCCCGGCCGTCGACATGTAGATTTTCTACTGCTACATATTTTAGACGTTTTAATTTTGGCCATTTTAATAGGGTGGTCAAATTGTCCAAACGTAAACAATGGCCAAAAAAATACGATAGTGAGTTGTAAACATGATATAATGTACAAGAGGGATTAAAAATATGTGTAGATAAAAACGAAGACACGTCGAAAATAGAAAACATCAATATATTGGCAAACCCGTCAAACCGCCAAATTAAAAAAAAAACTACCTATTCTGTCAATCTGGTACGGATTC
The DNA here is from genome assembly GCA_030159075.1 of Atrina japonica. Taxonomy (NCBI): domain Eukaryota; kingdom Metazoa; phylum Mollusca; class Bivalvia; order Pterioida; family Pinnidae; genus Atrina; species Atrina japonica. The sequence goes on along the minus strand of BROG01001610.1, from coordinate 30,880 downwards.
GGTATACTATACTATATCTGAAAGCTACCCATTAATGTTACAATCCCTGGACAGGCAATGTCGCAGAAATGCTGTGAACAGATATACGAATCATACCATGTGAAAATAAGTATGACACACTGTTACCCTGTATGCGTTGTCTTTTTTTAGCACGCGCTCCTTGAGTACATCTATCTGATAACACGAGAGCTGATTGATAAGTTTTGAGCCTTGTGTTGGGGGAGTTTAGCATGGTTGCCCATATCCAGTACCCCTGTTCTACGATTAAGCCTGTGTAACCAACAGACGATGCCATTTGGCCATTTTTTTCGAAGAGATAACATTCTAAATTAAACGAGGCAAGTGACTTAAAGCTTTAAACTTTTAAACAAGTTTTCATTCTAAAAATGCATTTGAAACACCCCAATTTGTTATTCCATATGCAGGCTTTTTTTAATGTTATCAATAGAAATCGGCTCGCAGTTCTGCTATAAAAGTCAAGTCCACAAAGCGACCTTTATTTTACACCTGTTCCCCCAAAGAGGAACAATGGAGAGATGACATGTAATCATACCATACATGGTACTTAAATCATAAACATTCAACATTAATTTTTTCATGAAAAATATTTCAATAAGATACATAATACATATATTTTATAATTAGTTCTAAATTAGTGCATTATTTTAGTAACCGTAAAATAATATTCACATCAAACGTAAATATAAATAAAATCCGATCTGTAATCTGAATCTTTCCGTTATGGTGTTTACATACCGTCACAAGTTCAGGTGAACTCGGTAATTAGAGCAGTCGGGTCGCGCAACATTTGATAAAGACAAGGTACACCTTCCCATATGTTTTTTAAAAGACAACATCAAATAAATAATACGAGTCATAGCTGTGAAACATTGCTTTCAAATCATTCGAATTAGATACTCAGTAGGTCCTGTAAAACGGTCCCAGTGTTTCCGAGAAGACCATGGTCTGACATGTCTTTGATTCGTTATTTCGGAAGTGAAGACATCCATATCATAATAAGTGGTCTGAGCTCCCGTTTGTTTATAATTCTACGATTTTTCATGGGGAATTTTGAATTATGTTTGATACCATCATGTTATAACTGATTAATCACTGTATATTAGCCGACAAAATGTTCAGATAGAGTGGACGAAGATTGTTGATATCAATATTTATTTTGACATATAGGTGAGTTATACTCAAACTTCTTTACTTCACATGTCTGTCTTATGCGACTGTAGTTAGACAATGGCGACTGATTGTGTAATCTCGCCTTTTATATCGGTTGTTTGGGCTTGTTTCCTAAAATTGAACAAATATGACTATCAAGTAAATTAAAACACTAGGGATGATTCAAAAACAGCATCATTATTATTATTTATTAAATTAAATTGCTTTAAAAGTTGAGATGACAGCTTTAAGGATAACGGACAAAATTGCCGAGAGAACAAAGATTCAATATTAATTCAAGAAAGGTCCAGAACCTAAGGTTATTTATGCTGGCATGGTAGTAACACTAAGGTAGGGTGTCCCTTCATATCAGGGATAAAATTTAGTATTTTTGTCTCAGTCAGTTGGACTAGTTGGAACAAAAATATTAGTCCAATGAAAAATTAACTAGCCCAGAAGTGGAATAACAAATCACCAATTTGGTATTTATTTACCTGATCAGCACCAGATTTACAGAATAAGTAGTTTTTGATTATCATTTGTTTGTTTTTACATCTTTATGAACACGAGTCAAATCAACTATTATCTAAGTTTGATTTCAGAAAAAAGTAATGGGCTGATTAGGTAATTTTGATTCTCAATGCACACTTTCCCTATTCACTGCGCATGTTTACGAGGGGTGTTCCAAAGTAATGTCATTGCATTGCTTCTCATATACCACAAATGTTTTGATAATTTTAACTTGTTCAGCCCTTAAAGATACTCTCCATCAACCTGAATACACCTTGAGCCGATCAATCTACTTGTTGTTGTGAACACTATACATATACTGATAAAAAGTCGACCCAAGAGCATTTCTCAAATTGCATCTCTTCCCAGATAGATAATATTTGAGTTTGGGAGGTGGCACACCTGGCGAATGCGGATAATGTGGGAGGACCGTAACATTCTCTGACTAAAATGTCTGGTCACAATGCGCCTCTTGTGAGCGGGTGCATTATCATGCACAATTCCGATGTACTGGAGTCCTTTTTTTCGGGCAGACAATGTTCTAGTAGTTCTTTTTTTCAGAACAGCGTTTTATAGAACTTTCCTCTGACTGTTCTGCATTTTTGCATCGAATTCCAATAACAAGACTCTTGTCATAGAAGAAAATTATACACAAAACGTTGTTCACCCTGCGTAATTGCTTGGCAATACTTGGGCGTCGCGTATCTTTGGTCACCCAACTTCCGGTTTGCTTCCAAACCATACACCAGTCACTATATTGTTTAAACAATTTCTTATATTTAAGAGCATGAGTACATTTTGGTGTTGTCAAGTCCTAAATTCAAGTACCACTTACAAATAGACCTCTTACACACTTGACCTTCCCCATAACTGTCACACACATCACTGTACATAACTACAGGTTTTATATGTGCCGATTAGTCACCTACGTTTTATGTAGGCCCTAATTTAAATCTCATTTTCAGCTCTTTTACAGACATTTTGTGTATAATGTAATGGTACAACTTGATGTATACCGTATAGATGACAGTGATCTATATATCGAAACGCGGTTGGTTTGAGTTCACACTAAACGAGTTTTGCAGAAAATGCACATTATGTTTTGAAAACTCGTATACAGACTGTATACTGGTTAACCAGATTAACTGAATCACAACCTTGACTAGTACACTACAAAAGTAACTGGTCTCTGACTGGCGGACTACTGCTTATTTTGAACCATGCGATATACTACTGTAACATTGTGGATGGCAGAATTTAAGCATGGCATACAGAAGCTTCAGGATGACCCCGCCCTGAAATGGTCACTAAAGTCCCTCATTTTGTTGCTTTAAACACATTGAATTGAAAATGATCTAATGGATTAGACACAAGTTCTCACGATTTACCAGGCCTTCCTAATGAAATTAGTATTGGTGAAATATGAAAAATGCTTTTGAAACACCCCGGATTTATAATTCCACAGGCAGACATTTTCGTTAAGTGTTATCAATAGTAATTGGCTCGCAATTCCGCTACAAAAGGCGAGGCCACAGAACGACCGTTATTCCACACCCTTACCTTCAAAGCGAAACAATGGACAGATGCTATGTAATCAAAACATACTCTATACTCAAATCATAAACATCCGCATTAATATTCGCATCAAAGGCTTCTAACAAGACACGTAATAGATAGATATATCAATTAGTTTTAAAATCATTATTTTAGCATCCGTAAATTAATATGCACTTCTAACGTAAAAAAATAAAATCCTACCATTAATCTGCACCCTTTCGATATGTTGTTTACATAGCGTCACATATTCTTGTGAATTAGGTAAAGTGAGCAGTCGGTTCGAGCGTACTTGACCAAGGACAAGGTACCCCTTCTAATATTTGTCCACAGATGAAAACATATAAACGTTATAAGAGACTTGGCTGTGAAACATTATTATCAAAATTTTCGAAATGGATGCAAGTGGCCACGTAAAACGAGCCAAATGTTCGAATATATATTTCCGATACCGTAGTCTGACTTGTTTTTGAACCGTTATTTCGGAAGTGAGGCCATTCATATCATACCAGGTGGTATTAAGCTCAATTTTGTTTATAGCTTTACGATTGTCTCATGGAAAATTTGAATTCTGTTTTGTATTCTCATGTTTAAACAGATTAATTACATGCTTGTGAACTGTATATTAGTCGGCTTCATGTCCAGATAGAGTAAATTAACTTTGTTGATATCAATATTTATGTAGTTGAGTTATACTCAAACTCCATTACTTTACACATTTGTTCTGTGCGACTGTAGTTCCACAATGACGATTGCTTTTGCAAACTCGCCAAAATCGGTTGTGGGGGCGTGTTTCTATTCAGAAAACTGAACTAATATGACGACAAACGGAAGTAAAACACTGCGGATGTTTAAAAAACGATATTATTATTTTTTTTATTTTATCAAAATGGTTTAAAAGCTGAGATGGAAGTTTTATGATAAACAATCTATCAGACTTTTAATTGATTTGACACCCCAACATTGATCCCCTGACCTCATTTCATCAGACAGACTTCAGTCTATTCTATCACAATTGAAAAAAGGCAATTCTCTGTACCCATTTCCATACGGCCAATGGCGTCATGCATGTAGTTGATAACTTTCTGGACAGTCAAATAAAGGGACTTCTTTTAAAAGTCGCACTAGGTCTCGTAAACACCTCTGGTCAAAGTGTATAGACGCTGAAGGAGATTTATTGAAAACGGTGCAATACGTCTCCAAAAATAGTGATCCTTAATTATGAGGTGCAACACTCTTCTATACTTTTTACGGGTGATTTACACTAAATACGCCATGAAGAGTTTTTTAATGCAAATAAACCCCGCCTACCAGTCCCAAAATTGTGCTAAGAATCATCGTTTAATACATGAAGGCTCACGATAAGTTGTATCAATGCGTAAACTACCCTACGTGAATAGATTGCAGTACCAAGTCGCGTAATTAACAACACACAGGATGATTCGCTCTTATAGTATTCAAATAAATTTATTGATTTTGTCAAACTATGCTATTTTACACCTATTGTGATCATGTGTATTTGAATTAAAACTAAACTCATTTAGGGTTAGTATGCTCTTTAAAATTGTCTTTGTAGGATCATCGTCATATAGTGTCAATGTGCACGTCTAGGTATTATGGCGAACATCTCCCCTCCATCCAAATGTTAAATATAAACAAGACATTTTGCCGATAAATATATTTCTTATATAATCCCTTTGTTAGCAGTTATTTAAGCATTAGTACATGCTGTTATATGCTGTTATACTTTGATTTATCGTTGTTATAGAATATAATGCGATGTCACACACAATGTTGCCGCAGAAATGTTTAGATACCACTATTCGATGTGTTTCAAGATCATGATATGATATTAGTGAAACCCCGTCTATATACCACCTCGTTTAGGACACCACCTATAGGACCACAGTGTTTCAGTTTCTTGATTAATATTTTATAAGTACATATCCTCGCTTAATGTAAACGTTACCAATCTGACAAATTTGGAGTTAGTCAGTTGGTAATCTTAATAACGGGGTTCCGTTGTACTTTAACCTTTGCTTGCACCATATGGTTTTATAATTCACCGTGGTGGACAGGCCCAGGTGACACGTCCCGTTGACCAAACAATCTAGAGATGAATACTCTTTGAACCAAACAAGCCAGGGAACCACACACAAATAATTTGAAGCGAGTGAGAAAGTTTGACTGATTCTGATAGAATATTATAAAAATAATACCAAAGTTATAATGCTCAAGACCCTCGTTTCTGTCAATTACTCTTCATTAGTTGATCTCAATTTTTGAATATATTTTCCAAAGGTAACATGGTATAATACAGGGCCAAATAATACATCTAATTACATAACCCAATCTAAGAGTAATCACTGAATAAAGATGTCTATTTTAGGTTCTGAATAATTAAGAATTTAAATGGTGTTATCAGTCCTAAAAATTATATAACATAAGATCATCACCTGGTACCGACATTCCAGGTACTAGGTTTATATATACCCTCGGAGACTCAAACGATCCACCAGCAGTGACAACGGCCTAGTGGTTATAAATATTATAAACATAATACCAACGTTATAATGCTCAAGACGATCGTTTCTGTTATTTCCGATTCGGGTCATATGTCGGGGCGGAGTAACCTTTTGATTATTATACGGATGATTCTACTTACTTTTTCGATTATGACAAGCTGAATGGGTAAACGTTTTATTAAGCACTGTATGTCCTCTTATGTATGGTGACAAGTATTAACGATTACTCTTGCCAGTGTAATTTTAATGTTCTGCGTCATCAAATAAAAGTTAAACTCGCCCAGGTAAAACAAAACGGTTCGCAACACCCCTCCCCGCTAGGTTATATGGGTTTTTACCATAGACTTCACCAGTTGAGCTGCAATTTTGAAAATATGTTTAGAGGGAAAGTGGTATAATACGAGATCAAATAATAAATCTAAATACATGGTCAAATTCATAGCCAAAAGAGTAACCACTGTAAAAAGAATAATTGAAAACTGAATAGCTTTTGAATATTAATTTATAATTTGAATGGTGCTATCAGTGCCAGATATTACTTAAGTATACGATTATCAGCTGTACCTACACCAGATGCCAGGTGTATGTATACGCTGGAGGGATATACAGTCAAACGATAATAATAATGGAACATACATTTACTGCGAATCACACGAATATCCATGGCACTTAATGGGAGTTAATTAGCAACTGCCGGAGTGAATGAGGATTCAAACGGTTAGTTTTGCGATGTTTATTCGTAATTATACACACGCATTTGTTCTTTTTATAACCACCGAGAGATCAAAAGAAAATATAATATAATAAACAGACAATAGAGATAATAATTTTACATACCACTGGGCATTGTCGTCCAGTTAGTGTAAACGATTCCTGGTACGTTATCCTGATCCAAAATACAGTGGAAACGTTGCTTGCCAACATTGCAGTGAACATCTAATACATCCCAGTATCTGCATGAAGTAAGCACCGACATAAAGTTTTCGCAACCGACAATTGAAGCTATGGAAAGAATCAAAGCCCCTCTCAGGTACTCCTAAAACGAAATCACATGTGTATTATTAGCTTGGTCGACAGATCATTATCGTTGTTATAGACGCTGACATATGCTTTTCTTGCCCTGTGTTTTGTAAACACGGGTTTGTAATATATATCACAGTTGTACTCAATCAGGACTCAAAACAAATTCCGTAACACAATCTTCATTAAAATGGACTCATCGGTAGATAATAACATTGTAAAAAATGAGAAAGCGGCTGAGAAAAACGATCCATATGACATTCCCAAGCGAACCCCCCCCACCCCCAAAAAAAATACCCCAAAACAACAAGGAGGTATGTCTGGCATATTACATCTAATTTTGCAGACTATTATTGTGCATACAAAAATAATTACACTCGCCTGTATTCATTTCGTCATATTGTTTAGTTTTTTAATAACATTATTGGTAAGGTTTCTAAAAACATAAAAACAACATTTTTTTCCAACATGTGCTAAAGCTCCTTCCCTCAGCCACTGGCACAAATAATGATTATAATCTACAGTGCTCACAAGAACCCATTTTATTGTTTTGAATTATTTTTTCTGTAAAACGTCAAGACATGATAGCAATAATTTATGAAAGTAGAATTCAAGAAAAAGATATCATAAAATTATGGAATAGACGTCTTATAAATACAGGGGGTATAATAACTGTAATAAAATGTATGATATTACCATATATATATATTGGTGAAACACCAACATTTTTAGTGGTCTTATATTGTGATTAAGAAAAGAAAGTAATCACATTCCAAATATTAAAATTGACATTACTTTAAAATCATGAAACCATCTGATGATCATTTAATGTTATGTAATTTGCATATTTGAATAGTTATAAAGAATTCATACGTGAAACAGAGTAGTCGCAAATAAGACTATAATGCCGACCGGAAAATTTGCGGAACATTGACATTAAACGCAATTTTCGATATCCCTGAGTCAAGAAATTGTCAGTGAGTGGTTTATCTCTACATATGAACTGTTCACTTGTTGAACACGCACTGACATATCGGATCATTTGTGAAATATAAACAACATACCCGGGTTATTGTTGGGTATTACTTCTTAAATGTGAACAATTAACGATGGAAAACAACTGGACCTGATCTTATTTTCACAAAATATTTAGGAATATAAGATTTGTTATGCCTGTGTATAGCTCTTATTTGTTATTGTTCATCAAGTGCAAGAAGTAAAAGTAGATAAAATAGATAAAATGTTTCAATAACTAATGTTTTAATAAGTAAAAGTAGAAGATATAGAAATGATATTTTAATAAAGAAGCTAATGCCTCTTTAATTCATGATTGACTTGATATTATTCAATTCGTTTGCAAATGTCTATTACAAGATATTTCGATCTGTCTGACAAGCGAAACAGTAAAATGCTGGACGTTTTAAATAGATAAACGAAAATGCCCTTGTCCCCTGACTAATGATGTGTTTGTTCCCCCAGGGAGAATTTTGGAGGTTATGTTTCTCTGAAAGCTTACAAATACTGGAAGAAATTGAGACATGTTAGCACGCTGGCCGTTGGGACGTTTCAGAGGTTTAGGGTAAAAACTATAGAACATTGATAAATATACTTCACATTGAAAAGTCTCAATTATTTCCTCATTTATGGTTTCTGTTTGCAATGAAAGCACTGGCTGTATGGTTAGATGTCTTTAATGAAATGTGTGGACCCATTTAACAGCCAGTATTTATAAAATTTGGTGTCATGGGATTAAAAAAATAAACTTTTAAACAAAAAACAACACTATAGTTTAAGCCACTTATAACCCATGTTTTTACCAAGGTGTGTTTGAAAGTATGTTTTTTTCAGAAAGCCTATCGACAATGCTACGAATTGAGTTTTATTAGCGATCTGTTTGGTCTAACTAATTTGAAAAAAAGCAGAAATCGCTGAACAATGGAGATATAAAATTAATCGTTTGTTTAAGGATTATTGCAATTGAAGTAATAAATGTATGGCAGATTGCATAAACAATTACAAAGGACGTAATGTTTTGCTTTTACTAAAGTTGGTGTTTTGGGGTAAAAACCATGGGTATTAACAGAAATTGCTGAAAACTGGAAAAGCTCAATTAGTCTTTCAGTTATGTCTTCTGGTTGAAATAAAAATAATGGTTGTATGGTAAATATCTCAAATGATAAATATTGATCTATTAAACAACCATTGTGTATCAAATTTGGTGTATTGGGGTAGAACACCAAATCCGTCAATACAAATCGATTCAAACGACTAAACATTAATTTGTAACACTATACATAACTAAAATCATAGAAGCATATACTATTCAACCAGTACTCTATGCATCGGATGCATTTTTATGAGACAGACAGCAAAGTGTCTATGTGTTTAACATATGTCAGCAATATTTGACATCGCATAATTTCATCGCTAGATATTTGTTAAAATGACTTATAACTGGCGAAAAGTCAGATTGGTGTTTAATATTTACAACATCGATCGGACATGTACTCGAACCAGTGATTGCTGATCAAAGTAACAACATGTCTATATTGACAGACATGGATAAATTAAATGTTATTTAGTGATATGGTTGAATCAACACTTTCGGTACGTAGGCAGTCAGCTTTGTATGTCAAAGGTCAATGGGGAAAAAACCCTTACGAGCTCGCTCAAATAATAGTATTTATACTGGTAAGTCAAAAGAAAGGAACACGTTTTCATTTTGGGTCTTGAATCTATTCTGAAAAGATAAAATAATGAATACATAGGAAAAATATAACTCTTCACATACAACAGGTAGTTCTCCTACACTGATTAAATAAAATAGAAATAGTTTAAAGTTGATATAGCACTATAGTATTACAATCGATGACACGAACGATCTGCGCACACGTTCTCCATCAATATAGATGAGGACCTTGATTCTTTATCTCTCTCTCTCTCTCTCTCACACACACACATACACACACACACATATATATATATATATATATATATATATATATATTAAATATATATATATATATATATATATATATATATAATATAATATATATATATATATATTTAAATGAATAGGATATAAGGGAATGATGCAAACCAATGCAGAAGGTTGTTGAGAAGGAGGGAGGCGGCTGTAGTTATACACAATAACTCTACATCTACAGTAATGTGTAATGTAACTAATAGTATTAAAATGCAATGGCTCATATATCTAATAAAGAGCTAACAAGAGAAAAAAGGGTAAACCTGTCGCCTCTCCCAATCAGTTGAACAACCCCTTCCAGCCATTAACTTCATGACTAATGTTTAAAGAACAACATATGCTACGTGGATTTTTAATTGTTTGTTTAGCTCTCTCGCCTACCTCTGAACCTGCCTCATCCATCATTCATTGACGACTTATCTCTCCTAATTGTTACCTGCTTAATCTTAATAATTGCATCTGTGTTCATTTTAGTATATGCAGCGATATATGAACCTTTACAGCTTTATGTTTCTTTGACAATGATTCTCCGCTTTATATATTATATTCCATACCTCCGGAAGGAAATATTTATGTAAGGCAACAATAGATTTAAAATCTGAGGTATAGAGATGGTATATTTTAGTTTTCTGTATTAGTTTCAAATTCAGGTTGAAGATATATTTCGATAGCCCATGGCTGCCATGCCACCAAGTAATGTTGTGGGTTCTTATGTAATTACCATGAAATGATGTTTAATTTCAATTGCTTAATGCATAGTATTTGTATATGCAAAAAGTATAATAGTGTCTCCTATGGTCAACTGTAGAAACAAGAGTAACTCTCACATCCATCCTAACAAATTATAATCAACAACTACATATTAAAGGACATTAAGATAATACAGTGTTGATAGACTGGAGCATTTGACCTAATCAGAGTTCAATAGAACATTACAATATATGAAAGCGGATACTCCCATGCTTATTTCAACACTTCGCCTTTTGTTTTCGTGTTTATACAATCAGTTTTAGCTGGATTGGCGGGTCCCTTCTAGCTATTGCTTCCGTGAGATTTGGAACCCCTTGTAGACAGGATAAAAAATGAACCAATTTGATCTGAGATCGGACAGTTCGTTTTTTTTTTTGTGATCGCTATCGACTTTGGAAGATGTCTATTTCATATTGTTTATCAGAATTTAAAAACAAACGAATTAATGTTAGTTTTTTTGGCCTGTTACCCCCCCCCCCCCTGCATTCGCGTCGTTTTATTTGCTTAACCTGAGTTTATTAGATACCTTAGATACTACTTTGCCAGTGTACATAGACCTATCTGTTGTGTTTTAAGTAAAATGTATACGTGGTAGACAGGTGGACGAGTGATGATGAAGTGTGGATTGAAGCTTGCGGTCTTTTTGCACTTTATTCAGAAAATAATCAATCTTTGAAGGCAAAATATACAAACTCGCAATAACAATTACAGATACGCGAAATGACATGTTAATTATTTGACTCAATATCAAATCATTATTGTTCGTTTGTTTGATAAGTTCAATAAAACTAATAGCAATCTATTGGTATAAGATCTCATATGTAAAATGAAGAGTAGTTTCATTTCCGGTCGGCATTATAGTCTTGTTTGCGATTACTCTGTTTCGCTGTGTGAAATGTTGAGTTGCCTTTTCGTTGGCGGTTGAGACGTCTGTACCAATTGTGACAAGGATTCGTTCCTCACGTATTTCACTTGGACTTGACGGTGGACTAACGGCGGGTGTGACCGGTCGACAGGGGATGTTTACTCCTCTATGACACCCGATCCCACCTCTTGGTTTCCAGAGGTCTTTGTCTGTCCATTTTTGCCAGATTTGTATCTGTGTCTTGGACATCCTAAAGATTTATACTTTGGTATCTGACAATATCTGAGATGTTTGATATTCTAAAACTATAGCTTTTTATTGTGTTTACAATTGTTATAACCTCTGGGTCGTCCCCATTGCTGGAGGACAGGGTTTATGAATACCCTCTAGCTGGTATTTCGATACCGACTGATTTGTTCATAATACGGTAATATTTCGAGCGGATAGCAACGTTTAAATTTTTAACTCATCAAAAGCTAAGATAGTCATATGTTTACAGTGATTATTCTTAAACGAAAGCATGAATACATTTAAGCTAGTTTAGCCTTATATGATACCACGTTTGGTTTTAGAACTCTGCATCCATTTGGAATTAGAACTCAACTGATGGAGTCTGATTGACAGAACATTTGACTATCTGTTTTGGCTCTTGTTTTGCTCGATAGGTAAATACACATACATTCATCGTATCTGGGTAATACTGTATTAATCATGTTTTCTACTTCATATATTGTTTTTACATTTTTAACCTGAATTAACTTTACATATTGACTTGCTCTGGTGGCTGATTCGGGACATCGTAATATCACTTCGATATATACAGTCCAATTTTACGATATCATATATTATTAATGAGCCATATTTTTCCGAAATAATATTCACTTTTATCGTGGAAGCAAAACTTATTTTTGCTGATGTTTGTCTTCACGGATATTTCCGAGTTTTAGCGAACTCAACTTGAAATACATTTTTCCGCGCATTGTTTGTTAAAGACAGAGACTTTCTTGGAATTATCATTTCAATGGAAGAGACGATTATTGAATACCAAAAGTGGATTCAGTTACTCACAGAACTAATAAAAGGGCTGGAAGTCCCGCTACTCGGCGAATTTTCAGTAGTTGGAAAGGTTTACAAGCATTTATCTTCATTGATACGCTTGCGACATGTGATGCTACCCAAATGTTCAGCTGACTTTTGAAGTTTTCTTTCACCAGTGGTGTCCAACGGGCGCACAGGCGCATACATTGTACAGTATATGGTATTGGGGTTGTGTCGAAGATATAAAAACTTGTGCAGGCCGGTAAGATAGAGTGTAAGTTATTTACCCATTCCAACTGATGTATAGCATAACTCCAATTGCTGCATGCTGCCCTATAAGCCATACTTTATGGATTATTGACAGACAAGTTGCATTGGACTATATTACAATATTATCACGCGGATAATGCATTTAAAACATCATAACAATGTAAAACGGCGAAACTGAGACAGGGATATGCTAGTTTAATTATTTCCATGCGCACATACAAAAACGGGGATTTAGATAATACTAGGACGGCGGAACCGAGCAATGTCCCATACTAGTTTAGTGGTAGCTACAATCTAAGAATTATCTTCGTGAATTCACTGACTTAAAGTAAAGCACTAGTACCATTTGAAAGTATTAAAATCAAAATGAAATAACTCTGAGTGCCCAATATGTTAACGGCAGATGTGTATACTAACTTTTGACTAATATCTCCCTCAATAGTAATAAATTGCAGATCACAGTCTTAAGAATCAGATTATTTGATACCTCCTTTTACAGATCTTTCACATTCACTTTGTTTATTCTTGATAATACAAACGTACACAGGTAGCTGTCTACCCATAGCTTTACGTGTTAAAACTGTGCATATGGTATATGTATTTCGGCCAGTCAAGAAAGCAGCACACACACGGACTTCTAATAAATTAATGCTGGTTGCAGCATAAATACCATGTTTTATGTCACGCAATTTCGTTCCAATATTATAAAGTTCTAACTTTCCATCTATATTACAAACAATCCTATTGATTTCTATTATTTGCCTACACTTATAATTTGTGCATTTTTGAAAATAAATTCTAACACAAAGAAAGGGAAACGTACTAAAAACCTTATAGTTTTACTCGGCAGTTTCAATATCGTAGAAATGCATTATAAGAATTTAGAAGAAACATCACCTATTTTTTATATTTATCCGTCTCTGACCTTCAAAGTATTTACTAATTACCTTTCAATACTTAAATAGGCTAACCAAGAAATTGAGTCAATTAGATCATCTGGATCCTGCAAAACTCAAAAGAGTTGTTGGAACAGCCACTTCAGACATACCACAGGCGTCAATATTGTGATTTTTCTACCATTTACAAAACAATTCCTCACCAGAAACTTCCAAACTGACTCACCTCTCTTATACAAATAATTATATATAATGAAAATATAAGGAAATATATATTCTGAAAGCTTAAAACTGAAAACAAAATTCAGAACAAAATAATGTTCCACCCAACGCTGTATATAGGAATAAGTTTTCAGAGAAGTCTTACGTAGTAGAACTCTAGATACTGCACAGCACAGGTGTATTATGTTTAATTTGTTTTTATTATAGACAAGTACACATACAGTGAACAACACGTGTTTGTAATCTGAATAAATAAATGCCAATTGTACTTACCATGTTGTTATTCGGTTGATGTGTATTTATTTTCCACTTGATAATATTAATTTTTGATTGCAAAATTAAATCAAATGTGTCCAATATAACGCTATGAATATGCCCAGGTTCTGCGTTGCTCTTAAATATGATTGCTGTTATCAAGAACAAAGAATGTGATTGGGTGACCTTAAAGGTTAACACGACATTATGTTTGTGTATATGCAAATTCTTAACAAGCCGATGTCCTGTTTTACCTCCTCTTATATTTCAGTCTATTCTGTTCCACGTACCTTATTATCAATGTTTAACAGTGCATGGCGTGTATTACGCATAAAACGTGTACATACAATATTTCGATCTATGGTTTTGTACTTTTCTATATGGTCAGTTACTTGACAAATATTCTTATAGATTTATTGTTTTTGTTTATAAATATACGTTTTAATTCTTTCTTTTTAATATTGTCAGAAAATAAGGAAATGTACTAAAACCTAATACTCGATCTGAGCAGTATCAATCTGGTAGAAATATATTATACGAATCAAGATACAGCATCACCTAATACATACATTATGAAACTTAATCGTCTCTGGCCTTTACATAGTTGACTGGACTACTTAACTTTCAATACGATATTACGATACGATATTACGATACAATATCACGATGCGATATTACGAATCGATATAACGGTATGATATAACGATACGATATAACGGTACGATATAATGACATCAGTGTATGACGGTATCAAGATATTACGATATCACGATATTACGATATCTTGATATGAAGATATATATATATATATATATATATATATATATATATATATATATATATATATATATATATATATATATATATATATATATATATATATATATATATTTGTGTGTGTGTGTGTGTTTGTGTGTGTGTGTGGTTGTGTGTGTGTGTGTGTGTGTGTGTGTGTGTGTGTGTATAATGTAGCCTGTTATTACAATTTAACAGATATTTTAGAATTGGCTCATAAAAAACACTTAAAACGTCATTGGTGGTTCGTAGTTTTTATATGTCCTTGCTTTATGTCATAATATGTTTATATATTTTATCATACAGTTTCTAGGCATGTAAATCCATGCAAAACATGAAAGGTCATGTTAGGCAACTAAAGTCATGTAAGACTTGTAAGGTCATTTCAGTCAGATGTGTAAGGTCTGTAAGACATGTAAGGCCATGTCAAATATGTAAGATCATTTTCGACATATAAGGTACTAGAATTTAGCATGTCATTAAGTGACCACAATCACTGATTGATGTAACTGGATGACAATAACAAATACGGAATAGTAAACTGGTCTCATCAAAGTTGAGTTAATCAACCGTATGTGAAAAAGTGTAACTTCCATAAGACATATACGAATTTTAGACTTTGATAACTATGTTTATTAGCTATTTGATTCCATCTTATTAGTAAAAAGGGATATAAGAGTAAAACGAAAGCACCTTAGGCCCCTTTCAGAAGTGGGGCTTTTGATGTCGCATTTCAATGATATATGTGTTTTCTCTTTATTTCCGTTAATTATAGGATCTATAGATAGTTATGTACGTTGTGTTGCCAACGTGTTAGTGATAGAAACGGTGACATTTTAATTATAATTACCATACTGTAATACCATTGACTCTATTGTAGCATTTCCACTATATTCAAGTTAAGGACATATTTATATTTCAATGTGCAACATAACTCGACATGTTTTCTATTTTCTGTTTTGTTGTTATAAAGCACCCAGGTATGTCGTAGTACACAATCAGTTAGATATAGTTAGTCTAAATAGACCCAGCTCATTGAAATCATTTCGCAATCATCACATTTCCCATGAACGTTGCGTGCAAGTGTGTGTTTCTTAAAGTTAAATATTATTATATTCAAGATACTCCATTATATGCATGTAAGCAGAAATTGTTATTTACAAAGCGTAATTTGCTAAATTTAGACACAGTTTTTCGGTCAGTAATAGCAAAGAAACATACACAATTAGTGCATCACATGATAAATTCTAGGGGTCTCATTGGAGCCACACCGCCAAGACATGGACCCGCGACCTTCCGGTTGCGAATAGAGCACTCCACCGCAGAGTCAATGCAACACTCACGTGTTGTTATACTGCTATTCACTGTTATTTAAAGCAGATGTAAATTGTCATTTTCCTAAAAAAGCATGTATTGTATATATTACAAGAAATGTAACCACCTACATTACCTACCTGAAATCATGTTAAACTCATTAATGACAGTTTGATGGGTACTATGCTCTCGTAGTGTTGATTTTAAAAACAGAAAAGTGTCCTGGCTATCGGATGTGCACTATTGTTTTTCAAAGCAACATACAGGCGCATAATACCTGCCTAAACAGATATAATCATTACTATTTAAACTATATAGGGAAATGGTGCAGATTATTGATAGGATTTTACTAACATTTACAATCAAAGTGAACGGTTGCTATATCAATGGATCATTCATTATACAATGCATTTATCATGTAACTTAGGTTTCGGAGGGCAGGAATGAAATGACGGCAACCCTTCGTACTCGCCGTTTATAACATGGTTATAATACGATTTCTATTGGTAACACTTGCCAAATATTTCCGCCAGCAGAGGAAACAAATCGGGTTGTTTTAAATCATTTGTTTTAATCTAAAAATTGTCTGAACGTTTAAATGACAACTTTATATTCATCCCCTTCAATAGTTTGAACCAGAGCTCATGTGGGCGTCATTGGACACAAGTGCACACCATTTCAACAAAACTGAATGGAATGGAACATATAACACAAGTTTTATTTACACATAGAAATACAGTCAAACTTTTGAAATGTCTCACCAGCTAATAATTGTTGATGTAGAAGTAATCATGCTTTTACATTAAGTGATAATACGCAGTTTCTTGAAAATTTAAAAGCGCAATATAAGGTTGTACCTCGCTAATAACTCAACCTAACTGACTGACCCAAAGTGGTCTGATTTGGGAGATGTTCTAATTGTAATAAGCTCATCTATTCGTCATATCCTCTTCTTTATTCTTATCGATATTTCAGACAGATTCATATTGGCTTCGAACGAGACTTTAGATATTAGATTATTCAATAGGTTTGGTATAACAGGATAAAGATATGTCAATAAAGCGCATATAACCTGATCTTTATCATGGACAAATTTTATCCTTGACACAATATCATAGATTAGAGATAAGAAGGAAAATGTAATCATAATCGTCGAAATCCATTATGCATATCAGTAATTGTATTCGGGCTTTAAATAACCAGATGTCGTTCAATATATAGTCTTATGTTTCGGCAAAACAGCCCCTTCATGGATACTATTTAGTCCAAAACAGTACGTGCTTGTCTAAGAAGCACAAACTACAATGCATGTCTTTGTGTGTATTGATTAGACTGATCAGATTAAAAGCATACATGTGATCACCTTTGATCGTCGGTTTGATTTTGTGCAAGTCATGTTTTTATTTTTTTATTTTGACACAATATTTCTTTCCATACGCGTCAATACATAACCACGTATTTTGAATTACAGTGTGAGCATGGTGCATTCAGATTATATCACAAAGTCATAGAGGATAATCAAATGTCCAAAGACAGCGTTGATCGATATCCATTTAATCATTGAATCCGTACACTGATTTTCAGAATGGAGTATAAGCGTCATGCCAAAACTACTGAAAAAACACAGACTACTTATTGCCAAACAAAGCTGGACTTTTAGCCTGTTTTTTTTTCCTTTTCTCATTGATATTTGTTTTCCCGCGTTCGGAGTATAGCGGAAAAAAAAGATTCCGTAAACGGACCGTTTTCAAAAACAGTAACTCCCGGGATTCATAGAATTGAGTAGTGTATCACGGTTATGTTAATGAGTTTAAGGCAAGTTTTCATCCAATAATGATATTATTATGAGAGCGAGAGAACCAATTTTATGAATTCTAATAATAATAATAATAATAATAATAATACTGTTTTGAATGCAGGTAAGCCATTACGTATAAATATCATAAACACAATACCAAAGTTATAATGCTCAAGACGTTCGTTTCTGTTAATAAGATTTCATCAGTTGAGCTCCAATTTGAAATATAAAGGGATATATGTGATCATTCAAGGCCAAATAATACACCCGTCTGTGAAGTAATTGCATTCAAAAGATGACTATCTTTAAATGGTGTTACCAGTGCCAAATATCACTTTAGTATAAGATTATCAGCTGTACCGAAATGACAGCATAGACCAATGTACATTGGATCAACAAATTTGTACCTGATAAATATTTCATATTTGGAATTTTGAAGTTTTATCGAGTAATC
Source organism: Atrina japonica (assembly GCA_030159075.1). Lineage (NCBI taxonomy): Eukaryota > Metazoa > Mollusca > Bivalvia > Pterioida > Pinnidae > Atrina > Atrina japonica. The sequence goes on along the minus strand of BROG01001610.1, from coordinate 12,458 downwards.
GTTTATATTCATGCATGTTTCTTTGTTTATTTTGTTTAACGTCTCGCTAAAGAATCATGCAGATACCATACAATGTCAATCACTGACTACAGGAGTAATATCGATAAAGAAAAAAAAAACATGTATTGCGGCAAACGATTTTCAGACTGGACAGGCACTTATTTTCAGTATAGTATTACTTCCATGCCCAAAGTAAGAAGGAGCAACGGCATGCTTATTTTTCTAAAATTCTAGCCATTTTAGCCTGATCTGTTAACATGTTTATTTTTGTTTTCTCAAGGATTATGGGATAACTTTGCTCTTTCGAATTGACTGTAAACTTTTCCAATCTGAAATTTAATTTTCCTTGAGGAAATTATACTATGCCAGATCACTGGATGTAGATGCTAAAATAGCACAAAACAATAGAATTTACAAAACGAGATATATGTCTTTCTATTTAAATACCATTTTTTTTTCTTTTGTTTCTTTACTTCGATGAATCATTATATTGGTCTATTAAAACTGAAAATCAAACTATTCCCTCAAATAAACCGTTATCGACTTGTTATTACGCACAAAGGAATAAGTAGGCAGAAGGTACGATCCCCAAACAGAAAAGAACAGAACAAGGGGTTGGTATTATATATTGTTAGGGAACATGAACACATAATATCATAATATCAGAAAAACGAACTGCATCTGTTTGATATCATTTGTGGAAAATCCACACAATATTGATGGTTTAATAGAAAGTTTACTAGAGCAACCAGGGTGTGGTTTTGGATTTTGGACATCGGTCGATGACGAAACGCATTCTGAAGATTTTAGCTCATGGGCATTGATATATATATATATATATATATATATATATTATATATATATTATATATATATATATAATATATATATATATATAATATATATATATATATATATATAATATATATATATATATATATATACATACACACATTTAAATACCGACTCTAATTCCCTCCATTGCAAGTATATAGAACGACTGTAATCATATTTCAATAACACAAGTCGGTCGTAGCGTGACCCAAGCGTTTAACCGCTTTACTTTTTGGCGTAGGAATACATGAACATTTTAGAAATCCTTTTTTATGACCATGTATTTATCGTACAAGTCTTCTCTGAACATATGAATGAATCAATAAAGAATCAAATATCACACAATAATTTCGTATTCTTTTTATCCTTAAAAGATATTCAATACCACAAGACAACAAAATCACAGAAATAAATCGAAAACACAAGACTGTATTGTACATGCCCATAGTGCAATAGATCTAGGTCATGTTATGAAAAGAAACACAGGCCACAGAAATGAAAATTCTCTTCGTAGTTGCGTTGCTTGTAGGTTGAATAGAAAAGAGAGAGTTAGGTCTGGTGCAATTTTGTCAAGCATTTCTGATAAACAGCTTGGTTTGTTCTCACCATATATTCCCGTCAGAAACAATACGTCACTCGCATCGTGTGAAATCGGCTCTCTCATTTCACATCAAATCCTATAATTGCTAGGCTTCTACCCGGGTCCAACTTGTTTTCCACAACATGTAATGTAAGTAGTGTTCATAGGTTTCTCAGTAAATTGACGGGGTACTCTACATTATACAGTTAGACCAATCGTGTTCGAATTACAAAAGGTATGATCAGCTGGTAATAACTAAAGTCTGAATTGACCTACTGACATATGTACCTATTATACTTTATAGGCCTACACGGATTTTCCATAACAAAAAATAAAAATATGTTATTTCACAACATAATCTGCATTTGTCTTGTTTCAATTGATTTCACGGATTTGACAGTGGGCTAGCCTATGCAGAATAGACCTACTGAAATACGAAAGCATCCCAGATACGGCATTTCCCAGCCGATTCAGAGATTGGTAAAGATGTCGAGTATAGTGCAATGGCTACCTCTAGTGTCATGGACGAATATTGGCAGTCACACTCAAACTTTCTGTAGTATATTCCACTGATAAAATATCAGAATTCAAACGACATTTTGTTGTAAACAACGATCATCTGTTGCTATCCAAATACATGGTAGGTCTGTCAGCCATTTGCACGCGGCCCATTCGGGCATTTTTATTCTGACACATTTAACCCGCCAGTAGTAAATGGTCGGATATTAATAATCGCGAAATAAATCTAAGAATAAGTATTTAAAACTGTCCCTCTCATTAGTTTCTTTCATAATGATATATAAAAATGAAATTAAACTAAACCTTAATTTCATTTTGTATTTGCGATCAGAAAAGGGAACTACTTCTCATGTCAAAACAGCTGTTGACCCATTACGTCATATGTAAACTGTAACACTTTGAGGTTCAGGAGGAAAATACTTTTATCTAAATATTAACTTGTAAATAAATATAAACATATAATAACATTGGTATATAATATAAAATATAACATGCACTACACAAATTGTATGTAAGAAATGCGGGCAGGGGATTAACATAAATCATGAAATACATGTTTCGGACAAACTAGTTACAAAATATTTTAATCAAATTTAATAATAAGGGTATAAACATGAATGTATAAATTGATTTTTAGATAATGTTTCAGCAACAAAATTACATAGGTCATTATTTGTCATAGTCATCCTTGGTAAACAGATGTCGGCATTTTCGAATGAAATGTTAAATGATAAAACGTACTAAAACTACACTATTTTAGATTGTGTCATAAGGTTACATAAGGTGAAACTCTGACATATTTTGAAGGGTACGAGACTCGCATTTCTCTGGTTCTTTTTCGGTTAAAAAGCGGGTGAAGCTTCTAGAATACTTGTGTTCTACGGTGTTCGGAATTGACATTCGTATATAAGCACTAGGTTTTTAGGGCCTAAATGGAGAGAGAGAGAGAGAGAGAGAGAGAGAGAGAGAGAGAGAGAGAGAGAGAGAGAGAGAGAGAGAGAGAGAGAGAGAGAGAGAGAGAGAGAGAGAGAGAGAGATAGAGAGAGCCATTTTGACACTGTCTGTGTTATTGATGCCGCCGCAAAGTCACTTTTGTTGAATGACTTTAGTATCCAGTTCACTACAGGTAAAAATGGTAATATATATAAAATACAAGGATTGTTTTCTGTTGTTCTGTTGTACAGATTTATTTTCCATGAACAATTGCTTTTACACCCCAATGATGTTCAAAAATGAAAAACAATCCTTAAATAATATATATATATATATATACTATATATATATATAAATATATATATACTATATAATTATATATATATATATATATATATATATATATAACACAGTGAACCCGCTTTACAACGACATTCATTATAACGGAATATTCGGTATCCGACAAGAATCGCTTGGAACAAATGTACATGTACATAAAAAATACTTATTACAACGGAATATTTGGTATCCGACTCCGACATTAGATTTGGGGAACAAATGTACAAAACTCAATGTAAATAAATTCATTACAACGACTAGACATAGAAGCTACCTGCTGATTCGGCTATTGTTATCAGTCTTGACTTTCTTCATGGCTGAGATCACAGGTAAAAATTACTGTGTCAATAAAACAATTACACCGTCATCTTGTTCTCTGATCTGCCACTGATAGATGATAGGTGTCAAACGATTTAGCCTGACCCTGTACTGCAGTAGGCCTAATGTTTATAAAACAGGAGATTGTTAGAACTGAACCGACATTAAAATACAAGCTGCATACAAATTGAAAAAAAACGATAATTAAATAACAATAAATACAAATACATCGTAGTTGACAAATTCCGTTAAGCTACATGTCCGTGCCAATGTGGTTACAATGGCGTACCTTTAAATTACTTCAATTTTTTCGATAGCCGTAGATATTTTACTAAGATTTTATTTATGGAAGGCTTTTGTAAATTAGAATGTATCAGCAATCTCTGCGCTTTTTATTTAAGCAATAAAGAATCTAACTCGGAATCGGGTACATTCGGGCATTTTTGTACAGTGATACCCGTGCATTTTCCGACGTCGATTTACTATAGGCGACCGAAAAAATAATTGTGCATAGATGTTTACAAGATTAGCTGCATAAAATATGACAATAAATGGGGTGAAAATTGTACGAAATAACATAATTAAGAACAGTTAAGACTTTTCGTTTATTATTTACGTGTAATTATATGCAATAAATGATACTCAAGTGAGCTAACTACAAAATTCCCACCACAATCAATTTCGTTACAGTGACAAATTCGATATAACGTCAGTCCTATGTTGGGAACAAACATGGTCGTTGTAGAAGAGGGTTCACTGTATATATATATATATATATTATATATATATATAATATATATATTATTATATATAAATAATATATATATATATAGTACTATGTTTTTTTTCCTATGCATATATTAACTGAAAAATAAAGAATCTTTCTAAGAAAGATCCAAAAGCCCCCTCCCCCCCGAAAGTAGAAAGTTAATTTTTAATCATCTGTACAAACATGACTCTGTGTCGTCTTTTCGCTCTCGAATAGGGCTATTTTTGTTTAACGTCTCACTAAAGAATTTTTTACTCATATGTAGATGCCATAGAATCATATTTTCTTACTACAGCAGTTGGCGGTTGTTGAGACGTCTGTACCAATTGTCACGAGGATACACTCCACACGTATTTTATTGGACTTGACGTTAGACTCACGGCTGGTATGACCGGTCGACAGGTGATGCTTACTCCTACATGACACTAAATCCGACCTATTGGTTTACAAAGGTCCGTGTTTTTTTTTCAGTTTTACCGGATTTGTATCTATGCCCTGGACATTATATTGATTTATAGAAAGAAAAAACATCTTATTTATTACGGCAAAAAAATTTCAGACTTGTCAGGCACTAACTTTCAGTATAGTATTACTTCCATGACCCAAAAGAGCAGCAGCTTGCTTATTTTCCTAAAATGTAGCCATTTTAGCCTGGTTTGTTAAAATGTTTGTTTTTGTTTTATAAAAGATTATGAAATAAATTTGTTCTTTTAGGTTGATATTAAACGTTTCCCATCTGAAATGTAATGTTCTTGAGGAAATTATACTGATGCATGTAATCATTGGATGTAGATGACACAAAATAGCAACAAAACAATTAACACATTACAGAGCGAGATATATGTCTTTCTATTTAAATAGCATTTACATTTAGTATAATTTACACCTATGTATTTCCTCATTTCGATGAATCATTATATTGGTATATTACAACTGAAATTCAGACTATTTCCTCAAAAGAACCCGTTATCGAATTGTTACCAAGGAATGCGTAGGCAGAACGCACGATCCCCGGACAGAATAGAACAGAAGAAGGGGTTGTATTTAGATATTTTTAGGAAGCATGGACATATAATGCCACTGCAATTTCAGAAAACGAATGTATCGCTGCTATCCTCCAGGCATGGTGGTGACTGGCACCATGGAAATCCAGACAACATTAACGGCTTAATATAAAGATCACTAGAGCAACCAGGGTGTGGTTTTGGATTTTGGGCTATAAAGAAACGCAGCCTGGATATATTCTTTGTTGGGCATATAAATAGAAAATAAGACCCAAAAAGCCTCCGAAAGTCGTTAGTTCAATTTTAATAATTTTATAACAAAGATGACTATGTGTCGTCTTAATCGTTTCTTGAAATAGATCAAAGCGTCTGTGCTTCAATATTAGACTAACTGTGAAAGCTGTGCACTTATAGAGTTTAAAGCGATCACAAACAGCTCTTAACTGTGCAAGGTAGTTTTTGGTTGTATTGAAATTAACAAATACTATTAATCAGTTTCTCAATTTAAACCGATCGTCTTAACAGCGTAGGATATATTTTGATTATATTGAAATTGACTTATTTCAGCAAGGTGTGGACTGTACTGACACGGCTCAGTATGGCATTCTTTTCGTTTCTAAAGTTTACTATTAATCAATTTCACAATTTGATCGTTTCCCAAATCCTTTTAAAATATTGATTGTGTTTTTGGCGCCGTCTATTTTCTGTGATCATACAGGATATCTATTGAGAAGCGAATATTATTAATATGGTGCAATCGGTAAAGTATGAAACGGAATCGAAACGAAACTAATCGACAACAATACTATGAAATCGTTGAGATATAAGGTTTCTACTTTATTTATTTCTACTCTAGTTTGTTATACTGTTTTATTATAAATTTTGCATTTTGATGTATGACTATTTTTATATACGTATGCAGACTCTATGGGAAAGAGAAACCAACACGCACAGAAACTAAATTTAATACATCTAGATATTTCTGTCATGAGTCAATTACAATTCTCATCAGAACAGTTGCATGTTCAGGTTTGTTTATGCGCCGTCAGTTCCAAAGAGGGTGCATTTTTTATTTTGTTTTCTGGAAATATTGCTTATAGAGATGTTAATTAGATTGTGGAGTTTGGGGCCAGAAAATCCCCACTGTGTTTGCATTAAATGTATATACATTTTTGGGCCTTTAGCGACCTATCATTTGGGATACATATGCGTGGCACTGTAGAAATATAGTCAGCTTTCAAAATGTATCTCTATGAAAAAAACGACATAAAATTTAAGAGAAGAGAATAATCTCAGAATTTTGGAAATTTCAAAATCTATCGGAGGAACATAAGACCGAACCCTCTACAATTAGAATGTCGTTTGTATTCGCCTAAATCCTCTTTATTTTGGAAATAAGTAAACTATTTAGCTGACTCTACCCGAAAATGTCACTAGCACATTGAGATAAATGTGTAGTGAGAATAAAATAATGAAAAGGTATATGTGAGGAATCCACTCCATAGACCGTACAGCCACACCGTAGACACACTAAAAGGAGGAATAACATGCCGAAATCACAATGAGGTAAACCTAGTTTTTTTTTACAGAAAACGGTGAAGTAAATGTAACAAGTAATTCAAGCTGATTTTGCTAATTGTGTTTCATATAAAGAAAATATGTTCTGATCTACGGATGCATGTGTGTACTTAGGAACGTAAAACGGACAACATGAACCAATATTTAATCGAAACTCAATGTCCATTAGATCATCAATCAGAGATACATATAGTCATGTATATATCAGATACCAAAGTATTTTGAACCTCGGCTAAAGACCATCTCGCTTAGGAGACCGTCTCGCATTACAGACCATGAGTTTTCAGTCGCTTGATAAATATTTGATAAATAGAGAACTTCGCTTAAGAGACCACCTAACTAATAAGACCACTTTGAGTCAGTCATGTAGTTGGTCTTGATAGCGATGTTCTACTCTATTAAGTTTAAGGATGTCCCGGGTATATATACAGTTTTGGTAAATATTAGACAAACACGGGAATTTTGAAATCAGGAGTTTCAGTCAGGTGTCATGGAGAAGTAAGCACCCCTGTTTATCTGCCATACCCACCATCAACAGACAATCAGATCCAAATTAAATAAGTGAAAGAACCAATCCTCATTTGCAGTTGGTACAGACGTCTCAACAACACCTATCAAACAGACAACTTCTGGGATGCGGGGTAGATCAGTGGTTAGCGAACTCGCTTCCAACAAAAGTGACCCAAGTTCGATCTTTGGATTTGATTTGGGGAAGTGTGTGATATGAGAATCGGTGGTCGTCAAGTCGGAAGCACGTGATGGTCTTCTCCCCGTTTACTAGCCCACAGGCACGCCAGAACCAGGGCTACATACGAGAGACATTTGCTGGATCCTGCTTATGTGCCTCTGTTTATATATGGCGTTTTTGTGAAGTTTAGGTATCCAATATAAATATGATAACTCAAAATTTAGTATTGGTTGTAGTTAAATCAAAAGAGTACAATTACGGATATGTAATTTTCAAGGTACTTATATCCTTTGAAAGTGAGCTACGTATATGTAAATGTATGTAGGAATGCTAGAACTCGTAACCCTAGTTCTTCTGATGAACAATTATAGTAATAAACTTAGAAATAAACACTATATTATTGTATCGGTTCCAGGTACATCAAAAGAGCGTAATGATGGTGATAGATATATATTATCTAGATACATATATAAGAAGTTATCTACCTCAATATTACTAATGTAAGTTTGTAACACAAATATATACTTTAAAAAATGCACGTACCATACAGTAAATACATTGTCGTTTATGTATTTTCGACTTGGATATAATTAGTCGGATGACAATGTCTATTCCAATTTGCAACAACTACGTTTAACTTTCCTCCTGCTATGATATGTTTAATAATTAGCCTGCATTCTACTGTCGTTATCTTGCCTTACACGTTCAATGTTATTTAAAGCGTCTTTACAAACCAACGTATTTAGTAAGTTATTGGTAAACATATCCTGTTCCAGGTACTTTATTATTAATGTTTAACAGAGCATGTGTATATTTTGTATTACGGTAGAGTACATCCATGCATGATGAGTAGTATTTCTGCCAATAAGATAATGACACAGCTAACTTTAATACAACATTGCTTTCAATGTTTCCTAAAATATTCCCATTCAAATACCTTTGTTCAATAACATTTCAGCTACCTTCTCGATACTGTTTTTTTTCTAGTATACTTTTTTATATTTCAAGTTCTTTTTAGATATATCTGATCAAATTAAAGAAATGCACTAAAAACTAATGTCATAAAACGCATCATCTGGACCAGTACCAATATCACCTAACTTCATATTGTATATCTGATTTTATACAGTTGTCTAGTTACTTTTCAATAATAAATAATTGAAAAATTTCATTCAATAATAATAATTGAATGAAGTTAAAGTTATCTTTTCACAAAAATCATAATCAGCAATTAAATGTGTACCGTTTAATAAATGCAAAAATGCCCATGTTATAATGATCATATTAATTAATTATCATATGATAATTTTGTAACTTTGTGTACATTAGCCACATGTTTAGAAAAACAAAGAAACATATATTGGCGATTGAAGATCATTCAAAACAAATGCACTTAGAGTTATAATGATAGTGTAATAAACTATTTGATAGCAATATTTAAGCACCCATATCGTGTGCTTTCGTTTAGTTTTCATAGACACATTATTTTGTTTTCGGTTTAAATCTAGATGACATGATTTTACCACAACTGTCTGTTACGCGATGTGTCATGATTTCTTTGTTGTTTTTTAAAACGCAGCTTTGAATGACGGGATCACGAACGGAAATTCTATATTTACCTTGCCATATGACTTGACTTTTTCTTAATAGAATAACTCTGCATTCTATATTTTTAATTTTTTTTAGTTGTGTACGACATGGACTATATGTAAGAATGAAAATGCTTTCCCCCTTTACATGTGTTTCCTAACATATGACATTTATTTATATTTATAAAGTAAATGTTTCCTATATTGAAGGGCCTCCTCCGTTTGCGAGTGGTGAATACGCCTCGCATTGAGCCATGAAGTATCTCAGTGCTGGTTGGAACCCCTCATGAACCTAAGCTGATTTTTTTGAGGAAGTTTGCCAGTTTACTAGCGGACGGTCAGACGGCTTTCCACGGGGCATTGTAGCTGGGTTCTCTCTTCCATTAACAACTGGCTGCCATCATATAACTGAAACAAGTGTTGAATGTGGCGTAAATCACTAGTGTTATTCAAATTTCCAGACTTCCTGTATTGAAATATTGATTTTGCTAATATTAAATGATATATCAAAGAACATTGATTGTTTTATTTTATAGACAGTAATGGTTTTCATCAATCCAATCTGTGTTGTTTTTAATAATTATGTATTTGAAACTTTAAATTATAACATACAGAAAGGAAGTATTCAGAGTGTAAGCGTAGATATACATGCCGTAATGTTTTATAGGACAGGGACTCTACGTGTGTTTTTATATAAAAAGATGCGCAGACTTTTAAAATAAAATACATTTGCTTTCATCGGTGTTAGGAATTAAATGTTTTAGACATTTTGATTGACTCTTTCCATGATTATTTTGACTTAGTCTGTTTGAAACATTTGAGTAAACATGGTAAACAACAAACAATCAGCCATCTATTATAGAGGCGGTATCAAAATTTATAGTTAGTTATACGTTTCATAAAAAGTAAAAGTTAAAAAAAATAATCTCAAATGTGGTCGTTTAACACATACTGTATTTGTTTTCAAAGAGTTTCACTGGAAATAGAAACATTAAAAATTGAAAAATATATATAAATGATATTACATGAAGGTCAATAACTCTTAATCTGGAAAATGACATATGATTTCCTGTTCGCAAAAGTATGCAATCTTAATTACATACTATGTATTTGGAAATATGAGAACAAATATCAAATATTTGTTTGTTTATTTTTGTCCTTTTTATTGAATGATACAATATCTCGAAACCAGGTCATTTTAAGATAAAGTCTGTATTGTTTTGAATTTTAGAGATTGTATTTAAATGATATCATATAAAAGGCAGTGTCTCGTAAAGTCGAGAAAGGTATAAATATTCTGTTATTCTCAAAAGCATTTAAACCTAAATATGGTTATGCGGTATCTCATGTCGCTGTTGTTGTCATGAAATGTTTCAGTACAAAATTACATATATTTTTTGTTATTCTTTGATACCTGATATTAAGTTTTAAAGGCAGGACGGCATTAGGCTCCTTTTCAATCGTATATGTTTTGTCTAACGCTTGTTATGTAGTGATGTAATGTGTGTCAGCCGAGGTAGATCAGTTGGTAATGACACCCTGTTAGTATTCGAAAGGGCCAAGGTTCGTTTTGGTTTCCACACATTTTCCCTCATCTGTTGCAACACCTACTATCAATACGTCGTTGCTGCTGCTGGGTGATCGTTTGTAGGAATTATAATGTGCATACAAATATCCAGTAATCCAGTAACTACTATGTCGGTAATAAATAATTTTACATATACTAAAGTGAACATCCATTTAAATAGTACCCTACCTGAATTTCGAAGAGAGAGAGAGAGAGAGAGAGAGAGAGAGAGAGAGAGAGAGAGAGAGAGAGAGAGAGAGAGAGAGAGAGAGAGAGAGAGAGAGAGAGAGAGAGAGAGAGAGAGAGAGAGAGATTTGCTGCAGTTTTTACCCTTAACATTTCCATATGGGTTTGGTATTTTCTAATGAGAAGATGGTACATTTGGGGATTTTTTTTATTTTTTTTTTCGTCAAATATGTATTTTTTACATTCTTTAAGTTCACTCGCATACAGACCATAAATTTTCAGTCGCTTTATAAATATTTAAAAAATAAAGAACTTCGCTCAAGAGACCACCTCACTAATATGCCCACTTTGTGTCACTCATGTAGTTGGTCTTAATAGCGATATTCTGCAGTATAAAATTCAAGGATGTCCTGGGTATATATCCAGTTTTGGTAAATATTAGACAAAAAAGGACATTTTGAAATCAGGTGTTATGGAGAAGTAAGCACCCCTGTTTATCTGCCATACCCGTCATCAACAGACAATCAGATCCAAATGAAATAAGTGAAGAACGAATCCTCTTTGCAGTTGGTACAGACGTCTCAACAACTCCTATCAAACAGGCAACTTCTGGGATGCCGGAGTAGATCAGTGGTTAGGAAACTCGCTTCCCACAAATGCAACCCAAGTTCGATCTTTGGATTTGCTAGTGTGTGATATGATATGGAGGTCGTCAAGTCGGACACGAGGTGTTTCTCTCGATTTACCCCCACAGCACGCCAGAATCAGGGCTAACGAGATACATTTGCTGGATCTTGTTATGTGCCTCTGTTTATGTGGCGTTTTGTGAGATTTAGGTATCCAATATAAATATGATAACTCAAATTTAGTATTGGATGTAGTTAAATCAAACGATTGTAATGCTGATATGTAATTTTTAATGTACTCATCCTTTGACAGTGAGCTACATATATGTAAGTGTGTGTTGGAATGCTAGAACTCGTATCAAACACTAGTTCTTCTAATAAACAATTATAGTAATATACTTACTTTTCCCAGGTACATCAAAAGAATGTAATACCGGTGACAGATATAGATTATCTAGATAGATATATAAGAAGTTATCTATCTCAATATTACTAATATATGTTTGTAACACAAATAGATACTTTATAAAATGCGCTTACCATACTGTAAATTCGTTGATGTTTATATATTTCCCACTTGGATATAATCAGTCGGATGACAATATCTATTCCAATGTGCAACAAATATTTTTAATTTTCCTCCTGCTATGATATGTTTATAAACTAGACTACATTCTACATTCGTAATCTCAACTGACACGTTTAATATTATTTAAACCGTCTTTACAAACCAATGTATTTAGTAAGTTATTGGTTAACCCACCCTGTTCCAGGTACTTTATTATTAATATTTAACAGAGCGTTTGTATATTTTATATTACATAACACATCCATGCACATATTATTTATATTTCCTTTCAAATATCTTTGTTCAATAACATTTCAGCTACTTTCTAGTGAATGTTTTTTATATTATACTTTTATATATT
>BROG01001609.1:0-38784 GCA_030159075.1 Atrina japonica | reverse complement strand
ACCGGTAAATCGTTGCACCCCTACCTCCAATACTCTCGATTTCCTTTGAATGTCACGTTCATTATATGTTTGTGGCAAATGTGCAGTGGTGGATGCAAGGGCTAATACACAAGGTAAATAAAATCAAAGCAAAAATGTCTTTTCACAAAACATTTCAGTTATGGAAATGTGTCCTTAAAAGGCGAAAATTTAGGAGCTTCAGGGGCGGGGTTTTCTCTCTACCAGGACTGTGCCCTGGGCACTCAGGGAAACCATCTGTTCCTGAACCCATCATCAGATTCAAAACCGGATTCTTAGCAGTTGAGCATACCATTTAGCATAATTACAACTCAATATCGGGGTTAAAGCGAACCCAGGAGCTAATGCTGCTGTATCAAACTCAAACACTAAATAGCTCATAATAAGTGACATTCATTGAATGACAAGTCAACTTCTTCAACGTGTTCTTCAAATTCTAACCTGAGAACACAAATACTTTACAGAACATATTCTCTTTCCCAGAGAAATCGGTTGCTGTAGATCTATAGGTCCATACCATAAAATTTCATATGAAAGATAAACACACTTTTTTCTAAAAAATATATTTATTAATAAAAGCCATAAATTGACATACTCAAATTATGATTACATTGATTTATGACATACAACAAATTTGAATATCAATGACACTATCTAGAGCTATACTCATATGCAGAATTGATGGGTTACAGAAATAATTGTACATCAGGACCAAAAATGTTAAAATTAAAAAAATGTAATCACAAATATTTAAGTTAACAAGCTTTTCAGTCCTGCCAATGACTTCTTCATGCAGTGTATACAAAGCATATTAAAAATATTCATCTTTATCAAAACTTGATTCTTAGTTTTATCAACCAGTTTTATCTTCACCTATATTTACAATAGATCTGATCATATCCAGTGACTATATCTAGTACTCATAATTTTGTTACACTGTAGACCATTAATGAATTACTCTGAAGTTTTATCTGTATAGATAGAATATTCATATCTCATCCAAAATTAAAATAAATTTGACAAATATAACAATAGAATAAACACCTATACTTAATATTTCAGAATATATATATATATAACAAAAATAAATAAAATATTTTAAAAGTACAAATGAAAAGATACTTTTAACACCTCAATGAATATTCTAGGAGGGAAGCCCTATCAGCAACTGTAAGAATTATTTCCTTTTTTATCCGACACACTTGTTCAAAACTACTAAAGAAATATGCCCGACACTTAATAATTATGAAGGAAGTTCTTTTATTAGAAATGATTTTTTGCTAAAAAAAAATCTGATGCCCCTGTACAAGCACAAAAAGTTATATATATATAAATCAAATTTTCTTTCACACTATACTTTTACATGAGTATGATGATCAGTCATACTCAAATTGCGTATTGATATTATACAATTTCCAGTGCTTATCAAATTCAACTGTCAGTTATTGGGAACATACTTTTAAGTATGTAAGAAAAAAAAAGTTATTATACACTTTGGTGATAATAAGAGGCTATACCAGTCATGTGAAAGTACATGTGTGACACTATTAGATTAGCAGAAGAAAAAAAAGTCTTTAATAAATTATTTTTGCATATTTTTTTTCCAGACTGACTAGCACACAGGTCAAAATGACCTAAGGGAGTAAAAATGTTTTGATGTAGACTGCAAATACTCCACAATGTGTATAAACATCAGGGGAAACAAAAGAACAGCAACTCCAAAACTGTAAAAGAAGATAGTCAGGCAAATTCTGTATCTATATCCTGACCAATGGACAGGGTTGAATTAATATACTCTCAAACTTTATGTTGAGGGGTTCAAAAAACAGTGTATACTGAGTAGAAAAATACTGAAATTTTATCTAGAATTAATATGAGAGTAAAAGAAACAATATTTATAGAATATTCAATAATTTCTATTGAAAATTGCAATATTGGAGTTAAGTATGTCAAGCACAAGTTCACTGATAGCATTTTGTTGGCTTCTTCTTATTACTTATCACTCACATACTCCAATAACTACTGAAAGTGTGGCATAAGTGTTCAGAAGATAAGGAGAAATGAAAAGTTGAAACAAACATTTCGAGATATATATTAAAAAACAGTATAGGTGTTGGCATTTGTTTCCAATTGCACTGACCTTGAAAAGTCTAGACCGTATATATATATATATATATATATATATATATATATATATATATATACATATACATACATATACACACACATAGAAAAAACATATTTTTTAAATTGGAGCTCAACTGATGAAGTCTAACTGACAGAAACGGTATCGTCTTGAGCATTATAACTTTGGTATTATGTTTATAATATATATATATATATATTATACAGATTAAAGTATTGATATGTCTATATATCAAATACTGAAAACAATTTCAAAATGTATTGCTTAGACAAAAGAGAAAAAACACATAAACTCTGCTAGGCAGACGCTAAGGTTATATGAATGTTATGCACTACACAACAAATAAATTTCATTTGATATCTTAATATCAAAATCTGTTTCATAAACACAATTAACAATACAAGGAAATTTAAAATTGTAAGAGTATCTATAAATACCATATCTTTTTCAAATTAAAAAGAGTCAATGATATGTCTACGGGTACTTTTTTTCAATACTAAATGTACTCCTTTCTCCTTATCTAAATGGGAAAAATATGAGTTCTCTCTGGATTCAATTGAATCATGAAGTGAATACCAATTTGTTTGGAAGAGTGAATGTATCCATGACAAATAATGTGACAAGCTCAAGTTTCAGTGTGGCATGCATGAAGTAATAGAACAAACACTGTAATGCGCCATTAAATCAGTTTTCAGACAAAAGGGTATGCCAAGTATGAATATGAAAAATATGAATACTTGTCATTTTATTCTTTTTTCGTTTTTGCTAACATGTTGATCAGTCTTGATGATTTTTTAAATATTTGTATTTTTGTCTGCAATTACCTGTAACCATTATTGTCACCTCTGGATAAACAATCTCGTCATTAACATTATCAGACAATGTATGAAGATTGAATTAAATGATCATGAGTTAAAAAATCATAACAGTAAAAACGTTTACAGATCAATTAATCCTAAATGTTTCATTTAATTTGTCTTCTTTCTGCTAAAGAATGAAGGAGAAAAGGCTGATATTCCAGTATTGACATCAATATAAGTCATAAATATGAAAAGTGTTTTCAGTTATGATTAAACCATATGTATCAGTAATTTGCTTCGTTTCCAAAATGAAATAAAAGGAGAACAAAGTGATATACTGGTACTCACTTGAGTCAAATAAATTTTTTTTTATCTCTAAACACACTGAAAAGGTGTTTTCAAAAAGGAGTCAAACCACAATGTTTCACTAATTTCCTTTCTGAATTAAAGGGAAGGAGATCAAAGTCATATACTTTTACTCACTTGATTCAAATATAAATTTAAATCTGTCAATACTGTACATTAGAAAATTTTTAAACCTTAATATATTACTAATTACCTCCAATCCAAAATGAAATGAAATTAGAAGAAAGTGATATATTGGTACTCGCTTAATTCAAATATAAATCTTTATCTCAAAACACACTAGAAAAGTATTATATCTTAATGTATCACTTTATTTGTCTCCTTTTCTTAACGAAATAAAAGGAGAACTAAGTGATATACTGCTACTCACTTGGTTCAAATATAAATCTTTATCTCTCATTATATTTCAAAGGTGTTTTCTACAATGATTTAAACCAAAATGTACTATAATTTGCCTCCTTTACAAAAATATTGAAGACAAATAAAGCGATATACTGATACTCGCTATATTCAAATATAAATTTAAATCTGTAAATACATTACAAAAGTGTTAAACCTTAATGTATTACTAATTATCTCCTTTCCAAAATGAAATGAAAGGAGAACAAAATGATATACTGGTACACACTTGATTCAAATACAAATTTAAATTTCAAAAACTTTTAAAAGGTCTTTTCTATAATGTTTTAAACCTTAATGTATCATTATTTTTCTCCTTTCCCAAATATAATGAAAGGAGAAAAAAGTGATACACTGTTACTCACTTGATTGAAATATGGATGTTTATCTCAAAAAGACAATATAAAAGTGTTTTATTTTAATGTATCACTTAATTTGTCTCCTTTCCGAAATGAAATGAAAGGAGAACTAAGTGATATACTGCTACTCACTTGATTCAAATATAAATTTTTATCTCTAAACATATTTGAAATGTGTTTTGTAAAATGATTTAAACTATAAAGTACCATATTTTGTCTCCTTTACAAAAAATATTGAAGACAAACAAAGTGATACTGGTATACACTTGATTTAAATATAAATTTAAATCTGTAAATACATTAGAAAAGTGTTCATCCTTAATATATCACTAATTACCACCTTTCCAAAATGAAATGAAAGGAGAACAAAGTGATATACTGATACTCACTTGATTTAAATATAAATTAAAATTTCAAAAACTTTAAAAAGGTCCTTTCTTAAATGAATTAAACCTTAATGTATCCTTTCTGCCTTCTTTCCAAAACATAACAAAAGGAGAAAAAAGTAATATACTGGTACTCACTTCATTGAAATATAAATTTAAATTTCAAAAGTTTTAACAGGTCTTTTCTAAAATGAATTAAACCTTAATGTATTATAAATATAATTTGTCTCCTTTCTGAAACAATAAAAGGAAAACAGTGATACACTTGTATTTACTTGATTCAAATATAAATCTTTATCTAAAAAAAAACACTAGAAAAGTGTTTTATTTTAATGTATCACTTTATTTGCCTCCTTTCCAGAATGAAATGAAAGAACTAAGTGATATACTGTTACTCACTTGATTCAAATATAAATTATTATCTCTAAACATATTTGAAAGGTGTTTTCTAAAATGATTTAAACCATAAAGTACCATAATTTGTCTCCTTTACAAAAAATATCTGATGACGAACAAAGTGATTTACTGGTACTCACTTGATAAAAAAATTAATTTAAATATATAATACATTCAAAAAGTGTTAAACTTTAATGTATTACTAATTACCACCTTTGCAAAATGAAATGAAAGGAGAAGAAAGTTATATACTAGTACTCACTTGATTCCAATACAAATTTAAATTTCAAAAACTTATAAAAGGTCTTTTCTAAAATGTGTTAAAACCTTAATGTATCATAAATGGCCTCCTTTCTGAAACACAATAAAAGGAGTACAAAGAGATATACTGGTACTCAGTTATTTGAAATATAAATTTTTATCTGTAAACACTAGAAAAGTGTAAAATCTTTATGTATTACTTTATTTGCCTCCTTTCTGAAATGAAAGGAGAACAAAGTGATGTACTTGTACTCACTTGATTCAATTATAGTTTTTTTTCTGTAAACACACTAGTAAAGTGTTAAATCTTAATGCATCACTTTAATTGCCTCCTTCTCAAAACAAAATAAAAGGAGAACTAAGTGATAACTGCTACTCACTTGACCCTAAACATATTTCAAAGGTATCACTTTATTTGCATCCTTTCACAATGAAATGAAAGGAGAACAAAGTGATATACTGCTACTCACTTGATTCAAATTTTTATCTGTAAACACAGTACAAAAGTCTTAATGCATCACTTTATTTGCCTTACTGGTACTAACTCAGTTCAGATATAAATTTTTATCTGTAAACACACTACAAAATTGTTAAATCTTAATGTATCACTTTATTTGATTCCTTTCTGAAACAAAATGAAAGGTAATAAAGTAAATTTTTATCTCTAAACACATTTAAAAGGTGTTTTATACAATGACTTGAACCAAAATGTATCACTAATTTTCCTCCTTTCTGAAATCAAATGAAAAGAGAACAAAGTGATATACTGATACTCACTTTACTCAAAAATATAAATTCAAATTTCTAAACACATTAGAAAAAAGTTTTCAATTACATGTATCACTTTATACTTTTTGGTATCACTAATTTGCGCCTTTTCAAAGCAAAATGAAAGAGATCAAAGTGATTTACTGGTATTTTGTTAACCAAGTACTTACAAATACATATATATATAAACACATTAAAATTATAAAAATATATGAGTTTAACCTTAATGAATCATTTTGTTTATCTTAGTTCCAAAACAAAATCGAAGGAAAACAATGTGATTGTCAGTGTTCAAAGAAGTAATTTGAGTCAATACGTAGCAGAACAGAAAAAAATAAAGAAATAAAATAACATGAATCAGAATAGCACGATGTGTCACTTGCAAAAAAATTGCATTTTCTTCAAGTACTGTGCAGGGGAAAAATAACTTGTGGTGTTTATTTTCGCTAAATTCACCTTGTCGAGAAATCAGTAAATTTAACAAACTGAATATTTTTGAAAAAAATCACATAAACATATGTAAGATGAATACTACATAGTATTAATCTATCGATGCAAACAATGTTGTGTATATTTTGTTAGATAAAATTTTGGTTTCATGCAAGAGTACTAAAGCACTGAATAAATATTGCAGAGTTTATCATTAAAAATAAACGATGGGTGGTGGGTTTTTTTCTTATATTGGTTTACATTATTTCATCTGTGGGCATTTTATGTATGGGTATCACTTTGTCAGTGAGTAAATGTGATAGACATATAGGTTAGTCCAATACACTGGGTATTAAACACATTTACAGAGGGTTTTTTATAGCACAAAATTTTGTCAATATAGGAGTGTATTTGTTATTATACTACTTCCAATCCGCGAATTTAACAAACTGTGATCATGTCAATAGAAGAAAAACATAAAAATTACAACCCATGAAATTAAAGCTCTGTACAGTAGGTAACCAAAGGCAAACAATATATTCATAGGTGCATTTACACTGAAATCACATTATCTGAGAATTCCTCCCCTACCCTATTACTTAGAAATATCTTGTATTTAATGTAATCTGAATTGGACAATGGACATTTTGGCTAATTACATTAAGCTATAGTTACTTTTGTATTTGACCCTGAATGAGGTATACATGATCACACAGTAAAGACTGTAAGTTTGAGAGTACCCATGGCTCAATTGGTACTGTAATCGACTCTTGATTGCAAGGTTGTGAGTTCAAGTCCAGTCAGCAACAGTTTTGATTGTTGTCTTTCAGACTGAGACAGTAAAAATTTAGGTTTCGTGTAAAGGACAGACTTGGGACATTAAAGAATCCTCACTGCAGAAGATACAGTCTTCACCATAGGTCAAACTAGATCAACTAGATGCTGCCAGTGAAATACTTTTGAAAGTGGTGTAAAAGCACCAGCATTTTAAAAAGTTTGATATATGTAGTTTTCCTTTTGTTATAAAGTTTTGTAACATTAAATATGTATAGTATGATAAAACACATTTTATGCAGTCTTTATCTCTTTTTAATGAATGGGATAAAACTGACGTCACTTGCATATGACATATGGTCGATGGGACACACCACTCACCTGAACTGACATGGCATGTTATAAATACAGTGAATTCTGCATAGACACCACCTGACATCTAAGACAAGAAGTATTGTCTCTTGAACTTTCTTAATAAATATGAAATAAGTCAAAAATCTGACTTTCTTATATATACACAGGGGGAGGTCATTAAGTTAATAGAACGAAGGGGTTAATTTAGAGGGAGACTGAAAATTTTTCACCCCATCTTAGTATAAACCTTGTCAGTTGAATCACAACAACTGTACAGTCCACATGTATATTTTTCGAGATGAAACATGGATTCATCACTGGGACCCAGTCACTAAAAAGAGTCCATGCAATCGAAGCGTTCTGACTCACGCACGCCAAAAATTGGAACACAACCATCAGATGGCAAGGTTATGGTCACAGTGTTTTGGGACCCGAAAGGGGTAATATTGGTATACTACAAACAGATGGTACTTCCGTCATGGGGGCCTATTATGCTGCTGAACTTATCAGGCCATTAGAGGTAGCTATTAGAGAAAAGCGAAGGTGAAAACTTGCCGCTGGTGTCCTTCTTTTGCATGAAAATGCTCCTGTCCACAATTCAAGGGTTGCACAAGGTGCTATTCATGAGAGCAAGTTTGAGCAGTTGAATCATCCACCTTACAGTCCAGACTTGACCTCCAGTGATTACTACCTGTTCTGAAATTTGAAGTCATACTTGTGTGTAACCAGATTTCCAGATGACAATGCTCTAAGGCGGCCAAAGAGGCCTGACTGGGGAATACATTGAAAAAGCCTCCCTCTAATTTAATCCCTTCATTCTATGAACTTATTGACCTCACCTTGTATGTATGTATGTATGTATGTATATATATATATATATATATATATATATATATATATATATATATATATATATTCTAGTTTCCATGAAAATCCACTTGGTAAGGAAATTGAGTACTTGCTTTCAGTGAAGTTTGATCAAAATCTAAAGCAGTTTTCAAGATGAAAGTAACAGCGTGAACACACCCTACCACTGCATTTTTAAGAAATTCATAGAGAATTAAAAGATAAAATGTAGATTTCAGCAAAGTTCTGTCATGAAAGTATTTCATTTACTTAGGTAAACCACATAGACTGAATTCACCATAGTGAATGAAAGGTGAGAAAATAATAATAATAATAATAAAATCATACAAATAAATGAAAATGAATCTCAAAAAGTGTCCAAATTTATTTTCTGATTTTTCTATGACTTCACTATAATGACTTGAACCATTGATGAATAAAAATTACTGACATAATTTACTATTCATGAACAAATAGATGGGAATTTAACTGACAAAATCACCTCCAAAAAAAGGTGTTTTTAGATTGATCCTACACTATATCCTTGTACAGTTAGTTGCATTAAGACTTTACCCAAAACTGCTAACCTTGACTCACTACAACTATATCTGGACATGTAAAAGTAATATGAAAACACCAAGTTAATAACACACACTTTGGTGTGTGCAGTTTCTTATTAGAAAATATATGAAAAAGGTAGGTTTCAAGCATTTCACATACCTTATATTACACATAATACATCAAATTTATTTTTTTGATGTAACAAAACAAGAAAACTTAAAATTATTACAGAAAAAGTTCAGAATATTAAATACATTTTAAGCCTTCCGTTTAGATTTTACCCATAAACTCATACTCTTGATATATATCACATAGATTTCCTGAATTTAAAAAAATGGCTTTAATCGCATATGTCCATCTATGCTTAAATATCAGAAAAGTATTTCCAAAAAATCCAAAGGCAATACAAAAATTATTTTTATGACCACAAATTTGAGACACAGTCAATACACCCATTGACTTAGCTTCAACAGTGACCTGTGTGAACTGTATGAGAATATTGGTTCAGAAAAAGAAGATTTTTAAAGATGACTCAACTTTTGGTCCTGTTTGTGCCTTCTGGAGCACTTTCTAGTACTAGCCTCTACTGGAGAAGATCAACAAGGTGATCTTTACACAGGTATGGAATTGACATTCAGTTGTCATGTCAAATAGTTTTCTTTGTGTCTTTTTCCTCCTATTCAGCCAATGGATGATAAACTAAATACAAAATATATATATATATTAACAATACTTCTTCATACTGTAAATATGGCAGGTTTGAAACAACTCAAAATAAGACAAGTGTATTCAAATATCGTAACACTAACAAATCGTAACTAATAACACTACAAATTGAAATCAAAGGAAATACAAGTGTGAGAGAAATGTAAACACCAGTACATAGGCTTACATATGTTAGGAAATAAAAGACATGATTATTCTATGTTAAAAAGGGATTCAGTTGAAGTAACTAGATTAAAATTTTTACTATGCTTGTTGTACCCAGATTACAATGGAAGAAATGTATCAATGGGAAAATGGTATATCCTGAAGTACTGGGTTATCTTCTTATGATAACTTTCTCTAGCCTAAGAAGTGGACTGCTTGTTGTATTTAAGTGACGGACAATGCCACTCAATAGCAGTAGATTTCAATATGTATGTGAAAAAAGAACACAAAGAAACATATTTCTGTTTGAAACAGATGACATGTTCCCTCATTTTAAATGGTGTACTTACTCCAAGTAACTTACATACTATACATGTTTGAAATAACATACAGAGACATATCTCTGTTTGAAACTTAATGGCATGTTTGCCTCATTTTAAATGATGTACTTAATCCAAGTAAGTTACATACTGTACATGTTTAAAACTACATGTAATCACATGTTTGTTCCATTTTATAAAGAGTACTCACTAGCACTTTCAGTATCTAGTTTAATTAAACACACTGATGGGATGAGGAGTGACTACAGATTCAGAAATACACACAATCAAGCATTACATCAGATTATTGTAGGATATGATTGATTCAAAGGTCGAATTATAGTTAAAAAATCATTGAATATAAAATCATTTTAGAACCAAAAATGTATGATAATGAAATTTTACATGACCATGAAAAGCTTTACTTAATTCTAGTAAGAAATAACAAATTTTGTCAAAATTATCAGGATACAACATGTACAATTTCTACAATTTTTTTCAATATCTTATTTTGTTATGTTTGAATTCTTTAGTCACTTATATATTTTATACTACATCATCTATACATATTAAGCATGTTTTTTGAGGCATCATGCATTTACTTTTGAATTTGAGTGGATGGGTTTTTTATTTTTTTAAAAAGTATATAATTGCTATCAGTAATTTTACTGACTCTTTTGTTTATTTATAGCAATTTACTTTTTTCCCTATCTTAGATACATTGTTTGAACATACATTACTAGAGGTCTGAATGACATGATTACTAATTTAAAACAAAAGCAATTTAGCTATTCACTGAAAGTTTATTGACAAAGAAACTGCATCATGATAACTGTAATATATTGGTAGAACTTGTACAGACACATCATAAACACCTTTTACATATACATGATCTATTAAAGTTCCTCCTTCAGTAGTCCACTGTTTGACATGTTGAGTGTAACCGTTACTTTCCATTAAGTTATAAACTGAGGATGTCTTTTCCATTATGTTTTGGTTAAAGTCACCCATAACAATAGAAGCAGCACCAGATTTTTCTATTTCTTCTATTAAAAATTGCAAAGTCTGTAAAAAATATTCAATGTTGTAAGATTGTGGACGATATAATGAAACGATAAGTATGTCTTGTACTTTGAAAGCTATATACTCTAGGTCAGTAACTTTCAGATATATGCGTTGAAATTCCTTGTTTTGTTTTGAAAACACAGCGATACCACCATGATTCTGATCTCTCAATTCTTTTATAATTGTATAAGATTTTTTTCTTGACTGACACTGTAAATTAAACTGATCTATAAAAATACTACTTTCTGAATGTTGTTCAAGCCATGTTTCTGCTAAACAAATATAATGTGCATTTGACATGAAACTATTCACCTCAATATCTTTTAAATGTTGTTGAAGACCTTCTGTATTATGAAATATAATGGTTGTCATATCTGGTCTGATTTTGACTGGTTCACTGATGAATTTTGGCATACTGGCTAAAGCTTCTTCAATCTTAGGATTACAATAAATAGCTTTCTCTTCAAAACCATGAATAAACAGTCCATCTATTGAAGTTACACGGCTCAAAGCAACATAAGCTTGACCTGGAGCAAATATCTTTTCAAGTGATACTACAGCTCTATCTGTTGTTAATCCTTGTACTTTGTGTATTGTGCAAGCCCATGCAAGATTCAATGGAAACTGTCGTCGTATTTTCCTATTTGTGTTGCCAATGCTTTCTTCCTGACGCTCAATCAGTACATGTATTTCATTGTCCTTCTTTCTGCCCACTTTAGCACCTACAGTCTTTGTATCAAAACATACTTCTACATACTGGATTTTTGACTTAGTATCCTTGATTAACCGTGTAACTTTTCCAAATGCTCCATTTACTAATCCATCTGAAACATTTATGTTCATTGTTAACATAACTCGGGCACCTTCATCTAACCAAAGACTGCGAGCTAGCCTTGTTCTCTTTGATTGTTGGAATGGTGATTCCTTTTTATACATTTTTCCAGATCGTTCATCTTTTGACCAGTCCTCAGCATCAATACATACAGGATTAGAACAAACAGAGTGCAATTTTTTTAGGTTGTGTGCATTCACTTCCTCATTTGTTGCAAATATATGAATAGCATCGCAGTCTTCTCCCGTCTCTCTGCTTGATAAAATAGTACTAGATGGAACAGATAAACACTCTTTCTTTGCTTTTACACGACATTGATTTAAAACCTCTGCAAACTGTTTATCATTCTTCTGTCTCATGATTTCATCTAACTGAGCAATTTCAAAATAATCATTCCACAAATCATAATGTACTTCTTTAGCAAAAAGTGGTTTTCCTTTAACAGGGGGTAACTGATAGAAGTCTCCAACAGAAATAATGCTGACTTTACCAAAAGGTGAATTATTTTGCTTTATTTGTCTAAGACGGCCATGAATGTATGTCAGAAGTTTTTTATCAACCATAGAAATTTCATCAATAATTAGCAATTTTAACTCACTAAATTTATTTCTCACAGAATTTAATTTTTCTTCTCCAAGAGGTTGATAAGGTAAAGATATTTCACATGGTATAGATAAAACACTGTGAATAGTTGATGCACCAATATTAAATGCTGCTACGCCTGTTGGGGCAGTAAGTAAAACTGATATATCATCTGGCTGTGATAAAGTTGGAGCAAACAATCTTGTTATCTCACAATAAATCGCTTTAATCAAATGACTTTTCCCAGTTCCTGCACCACCTGTTACAAAGAGATATATTGGTTCTGGGTCTTTCCCAAATATGTATTTTTGACACCACATTCTAATTTTGTAAAAAATTTCTCTTTGTTTTTCATTCATAGATCTGAGAAGTTTATGAGCTTCAACTCTATTCATTAATGTTCTGCATATTTCAACATTAGAAGTACTGTTACCAACAAGTAAATCTGGTATGGCTGGTTCAGTGTTAGGATCATCATCAATATCCTGTTCTTTTTCAGCTAGGCATTCAAAACGTTCTCGTTCAGTTTCTGGGCATATTTGACCCCATGCATCATCTTGTGCCCCTTGTAACTGTAGTACCTGTTCTGCTTCTTCAAGAGCATCTGCATCCTTTTCAAAAATCAAGCGATTCTCTTTTACAATGCTTTTCACATCTGATAAAATTTCATCAGAATCATACTTTATGTAACCTCTATTAAAAAATTCTTCATATGTTGCAAATCCATCTGGTTTTAGCTGTTCATCACTTCTGTGAGGTAAAAATAACTGTAAAATACTCTGAAAATATTTTTCTGGGGATTTTGTAACTGAAAATCTAGGATATCTCACTACAGCAGGATCAGTATTTGTCCGTTTTTGTATATAACCAAGATTTCTTTGTAATCTAAAAACAGGACTCCGATGCTTTTTATCAGACACTTCTGATGCACACAAAACTCTGTAATCAGAACAAAATGTTGCTAAACACATTTTTTCAAATTCACTGTTTATAGGTCTTGCTTTATATCTATCTATAAAACTGGTCATCCAGATACTGTTCCCATCACCATTTGATCTTTTTCGTATTACTTCTAACGGTAAACTCATACGTATTGGGTTTTCACCAACAGGAATAAATTGCACTTTTCTTGAACCTTCTTTCAATCGTAAATTACATACTCTATATGCTGCTTCTTGAGCACTAACTTCTCGATGATGAAGATATACACTACCCAACTTTTTCATTGCTTTTTCAGCTTCTAAGTTACCCTCTTTAGCTTCAGTTTGTGCATGATCAAGTATCTGACTAATTTCTCTCTCTGATTTTGAGATGTAAGATACAATATATACTACACATGCATATGCATCAGTAACATATTGTATATCCATATTTGCATTCCAACAACTTAATAAATCAGGATTGTACTGGTTTATCCACACATCTTTAGGACCCCTTTTCAAAACTATGGTTGTCTTTTTTGTCAATGTGTTGCATGCTTCTTCAAATTCATTTTGTCTTAACCCAACTTTATCAAATAGGTCTTCAACTGTGGTAAATTCTGAATTTTCTTCAGAGATATAATCAAAAATTTTAGACAGTAACATTTTTGCACTATCAATACTGCATTCATTTTTTCTGGAGTTGTGCTTCATAACTTCATCAAATTCATCAACTGACATACCAAGATCTACCGTTTTTACATCCTTTCTATCATTAATTGGACGAGAAACAAAAGTCCTAGCTGAAGGTGGTCTTGGAAAATTAAACCTGCATTCTTTATTACGCTTTTTACATGATTTTGAATGTCGTTTACTGTGTTGTTGTACATTTTTAACAATTTCATTCATTTCTGAATCGTTATCCTGAATGGAACAAGTGACATAATTGTTGACAAATTCTGATACTGTGTCATCATCATCTGTATGAAGTTTTGGTGCATCTTCAACCCAAAATAAACAATGTGTATGTGGTGATCCTCGTTGTTGAAATTCAACTCTAAAAAAATAATCTTTAATTTTGCCTATTGGATTTGCAGTTGACATAATCACATTTTTTAAAAACAAATGAAAGCGATGTTCAAACATTCTGGCAACTGTAATTGGATTACTTCTCAAGATCTCACATTTTCTTTTTACATCAAGATCATCAAATGTTCTATCATCTGCTTGCTGTTTCAGAATAGCACTAATAAATTCTGGCCATCTCAATTCTGCTGATGAAAATGAGCAAAACCATGTTGGAAGTCCTAATTGACGTATCATCGCAAAAAGATCTTTTTGAGTTGCTTGCCAATATGGTGGGGTTCCACGGATAGGTTTTAAAAATCTATAACCATCATCAGATTTTAAAATATCTTTTAAAGATTCTTGATCCATTATCATTTCTGATGTTATCTTTGTTTCATCTTTTGTTTTCCCATTACCCTTTCTCATTGCAATAGAAACATTTGATATTACTTGCTTAAGTTCTGATATATACTGTCCAAAAAATATATAATCAGTGTCTCTTGCAAATCTATTGTCTACATTCATTAATCTATTGTTTAAATATCTTGATAAAGTAATAGACATATCACGATCCTCACTGAATGTGTTTTCACCATCAGGAAAAAGTACTGGGAATGCTTTAGATTCAACTCCCTTTTCCATCAAAATACTGATAGGATTATTCTTCTCACATGGTGCTACACAAAAGATTTTATCGCACTGATCTAAAACTTCTTGTCCTATATCTGTTGGCTGAAGACATGTATCAAGTAGCATACCATGTAATTTATCATCATCATCATCATCATCATTAGTTATCATTCTAGGATCATTATCAGTGTTTCCATAGCACTCTTGTTGCACTTTACATCTATTTACATGTTGCTTATTTTCACTTTCTGTAGGTTGTTCAATTGGAGATTTCCAAGAATTATCAAATTGAATATCAATATACCATTTATTTGACTTTTTCAAGAACTCAATAGCTTTTTTAACTTTCTCAGTGTTTACAAACTTGTAATCATAATGCCCTTTATATGAAAGTTTCCTTTTTAGTTTAACCTGAATCATTTGATTATTGTTTTCACATCTTGGTAAACATTCAACACTGTCACATGAATTGCTTGGCACACATATAACAGGCCCATGTACGCCATGCTGTCCACCTTTTGGTAATGCCAACATTTTCATAAATGGTATGATTAATGCAACCAAGTGTTTCTCAACTGAATTTAGATCTCGTAGTTCTTGTGGTATAGGTTTGACTTCCATTTTGTTTACTTTAGCTTCAGCTGGTATTATGCCTGCACACAATTTCCTATGGCATGTATGACAAATCCACAATTTACACCTACTAGTGCAATTATGATCATGCGTATCCATATCATCATATGAACAAGGAGTATGGTACTGTCCACTTACACATAATTCACCTAACTGAAGATTGTTTTCATCTTTTTTCACATATGTTTCTTTTTTACAAATAATCACTTGATTTCTAAATAATAACCTACAACACACTGAACACACATGGTCTGGGTATTGCTGAATTTCTTTAAAAAAATTCTGTATGGCAAAGTTGATGTTTCTTTTTCTTTCATTCATTGTTTTGCGTGTCGCAGAAACATGTTGTTTTACAAAATGTTTGTGATCCTCACTTTCCAAATACTTTTTCCTAGATACAGCTTTCTTGTTTTGTTTAAAATCTTCATCATATTTGTACTTTTCAAGAGAATGATGTTTAAGACTTTCTCTGTGCTCAAAATTATGCCTGTATTTCTCTACTGATGCATTTTTTAGTTTCTCTCTGTGTTTTTCATCCACATGATATTTCTCTACTGATGCATTTTTTATTTTCTCTCTGTGTTTTTCATCCACATGATATTTCTCTACTGATGCATTTTTTAGTTTTTCTCTGTGTTTTTCATCTACATTATATTTTTCTACTGATGCATTTTTCAGTTTCTCTCTGTGTTTTTCATCCACATGATATTTCTCTACTGATGCATTTTTCAGTTTCTCTCTGTGTTTTTCATCCACATGATATTTCTCTACTGATCCATTTTTCAGTTTCTCTCTGTGTTTTTCATTAACATGATATTTCTCTACTGATGCATTTTTCAGTTTTTCTCTGTGTTTTTCATTAACATGATATTTCTCTACTGATGCATTTTTCAGTTTTTCTCTGTGTTTTTCATTAACATGATATTTCTCTACTGAAGCATTTTTTATTTTCTCTCTGTGTTTTTCATCAAAATGATATTTTCCTATTGATATGTTTTTAAGTCTCTGTCTGTGTCCGTCATCACAATGATACTTTTTAATTGATCCTTGTTTGACACTATCTCTGTGCTTTTTATTAGAATGGTACTTCCTAATAGATGCAGATTTAACTTTCTCTCTGTGTTCTTTAATATCTGAATACTTCATTCTCGATGACTTAATTATCTTTTCTTTATAACATGAATCTGTTTTATATTTGTTTATGCCATAAAAAGACTTCTTTAATGAAAAGTTTCTGTTTTCTTTATATCTTAATTTAGTAGTCTTTCTTTCATTATCTCTAAATGATTCATTTTGTCTTTTTTCGCATATATGGTCTTTCCATGCTGTTTGTCTTTGCCGTAAACTTCTTTTTACACATTTTTTCCTTAAATTTTTATCTCCTATACAGTGCAAAACAGAATTTTCGTTATTGATAATTTTTGTGGGTATGTCATCATTATTACTGTCTAGATCAATTACAAAGTTTTTCAATTTGGGATCACCTATTTCATGATCTATTTTTTCTATATTTATAATATCAACCCCAGTGATTTCAAACTGATCTGTATTACTTGCATTCATAGACTCTGACAATCGTATGCAATGGAGATAAATATCATCAACAGTCAAATACTCTATCAGAATACTCTTTCCATTTACAGATAACAACCCATGTGTAGTTCTCGAGTGTGAATCAAAAACATAATATCGTGATTCCTGTTTTAATGCAATACATGTATTACATTTGAATGTGATAAAGGCTGCATCTGACTGATTCAGTGTCATAACCAAAGCTTCATAGAGTGTAAATAAATTAAACTGATCCAAATCAACAGTAGCATTTCTTAACATCCCGGACATTGATTCATGAAATTCAAAATGAAACCTTCTGTTTAAGCATTCTAACACTTGTGGAATTTCTTGCATAGACACATAATCATTATTCATGGTAGAAGCCATCCTTAAAAACCCATAAATCTGATCACCCATCCTCAATATAAAATCAATGTCATTTGCTATCCATTCATTTATTAGTTTAATTCTACTAAACATAAGTGAAGAAAAACTATTCAAAACACATTGCTTCCCAGCGTTGTTCTCAAACTGAGGATCCCCTTGATGAAAATTACCAGTGACAACTTTTTGTTCCATTCTATCATCCCTCGTTTCCATCAAATTTACATCATCTAAAGAATCCAATGCTTTTGATTGACACTTCCATTCTGGTTCATCATCAGAGATAATCTGTTTATCTTTAGCTACAGAATCTTTATCTACACTGCAATAAACAATTTTATTTATTGGTATGTGGAGATCACTTCCTGATTCACAACATTTGTCAGATTCATCACAAATAAACACATTTTCATGATTTTCTGGTTTATTTCTCTTATTTTCACTTAGTAAACTTACTGGACTATTGACAGACAAAACCACTTCATAATGTGCTTGAAAGCAATGTTTTAAGTAAATACTTCCTACAGATACTTCTGCATTTACATCAACATATTGACATGAAAAACGTAACCACGATGTGTTTTCCCCAAATACATAAATATCCGTGCCAAGAAGATGTGCTGCCGCAAAGATTTCAACCTCTGTAGCCCATATTCCATTACGAAGCATTTTCTTTTTCAAAATATAGTCACTCACACTACTGTAACCTGATCTTAAAATACTCTGAAATTTGCTTTCATTTCCAAGCATATGTGCAACTACTGCATTTCTTATTCTGCTATGATGATCCTCTTTACCATATATTGCAAATGAAAGTGCTCTAAAAAAACAGTTTCCATCACCTTCAATACTTTTAGTCTCCTTTGGTTTACCCAACTTTTCAGGTTCTGTAGAAGTGTCCAAATCTGCAGAAATTAATTCAACTTTCCCAAAACATTTCATCATCTTTTCTTTTGTGATAAATGATAATTTCTGAAACATAAAATCCAATGGTCTGGTTTCTTGAACAAAATTCAATTCATGTGAACTGTTTTGTATAGTAGATTTTTTACCTTTCTTATTAGCTTTTAAAGATTTGGTTTTTGGTGTAGGGGTATACTTCAGTACGTCTTTTATACTAAATGAATTATCTTTGTACTCTGGATCACTTAGTACAGCAATTCTCTCTTCTACTTTTTGTTTCATTTCGTCAGAAATTTCTTTCTTTTCAAATTTTGTTTTCTTCCCTACATTTTGTACCTTTCTTACAACACTGCACTTACTTCTTTTCCTCTTATTAATGTTCACGGACATCTCCCTATCTCCATTACCTTTATCAAAGTTCCTGTGAGCTTTCTGTTGTGAACTTATTTTTTTTTTACTTAATATTGTATCAGTACAAGATACCTTCTCACACTTCTTTCTTTTTGTTTCTATTTCGTTTGGTATTTCCATTTTGTTTTGCATTTCTACTTCGTTTTGTTTTTGTATTTCTACTTCGTTTTGTTTTTGTATTTCTACTTCGTTTTGTATTTCTACTTCATTTTGTTTTTGTATTTCCATTTTGTTTTGTATCTCCATTTCATATTTTATTTCTATTTCATTTTGTTTTTGTATTTCTATTTTGTTTTGTTTTTCCATTTCGTATTTTATTTCTGTTTCGTTTCGGTATTTCTATTTCGTTTTGTTTTTCCATTTCGTATTTTATTTCTGTTTCGTTTCGTTTTTGTATTTCTATTTCATTTTGTTTTTTCCATTTCGTATTTTATTTCTGTTTCGTTTCGTTTTTGTATTTCTATTTCGTTTTGTTTTTCCATTTCGTATTTTATTTCTGTTTCGTTTCGTTTTTGTATTTCTATTTCGTTTTGTTTTTCCATTTCGTATTTTATTTCTGTTTCGTTTCGTTTTTGTATTTCTATTTCGTTTTGTTTTTCCATTTCGTATTTTATTTCTGTTTCGTTTCGTTTTTGTATTTCTATTTCGTTTTGTTTTTCCATTTCGTTCTGTATTTCTATTTCGTTTCGTTTTTCCATTTCATTTTGTAATTCTATATCATTTGTTATATTCTTCCATTTTTTTGGTATATTCAGTTTGGGTGCATCATTCGTATAGGTATTTATACTGGTGTCCCCTGGTTTTGCGTCTAACAACGCGGGTCCAACCAGTTTCGTCTGCCCTGCAACGCCGGTGTTTGGCGAGGGTACTCTCACAGGAGTACAAACCCTTTTTGAATTATGGGAGTCAGAGTTCGGTGACACATCCCTGGACGGGATGGGCAGACTTCCAATAGGCGATGCAAACCTAAAGGCATTCAGAGGTATTTTCTCATTGCGAGAAGCCAACCTCCTAGAGGCTAGGGATTTTTCCTCACCAGGAGGTGCCAATCCCATAGAGGCATTCTTTTCTGTAACCATAGAAACAGCAACTGCCATCCGTCTCTTCTTCTGCTCCTCTGACTTTGACTTTGGTGACTTCCTCTTCATCCTTGGCATCTGAAAATGTAAAGAGAAGATTGTTTTCAACATACCTTACCACAGATTTTCAAACTAACATTTTGTTAGAGTTACTAGATTCTAATAAACTTGTTTATTTTTTTATATAATTTTATTCCCCAGTGACACTGAAAATTCTGGGGATTCATGTTTTATTGTGTGTTTTATGATGTAATAAACACAATTGATGACTGGCTTTAATGTACATGTAGGCCTACTTGTTACATATGAAGATTGATATCCAAGATGTACTGCATTTTACAACCACATAAACGTGCTACTTTTTACTACAACATGAATTAAATGGCTGTTGTAGTCTGACAATTCATTTTCAAACTCTTGTGATGATAAAATAAAATTTGAAAATATATTTCTAGCTTAATTTAGAGCTGGCATAGCTCACTCACTAGCGTGCTTGACTCTTTTTCATGAGTTTCAGTCCAACTGGCAATGCGTTACTAAGGCACAATGTCAAGGACAGACATTAAAGAACCCCCATTTCATATGATAAGGTCCTTAGCATAGGTCAAAATTTCTGCAACTTGCATCACCTAGATGCCACCATGATATAAATTAAAAACTGTTGAAAGTCACATAAAATACCAACAACAAAAACAAACATCTACCATAATTTGACAGATTTTAAAATTGGAGTTTAATTCAGCATTGGAAACTGATTAATGAGCCTCTGTGTATTATTGTATGATTATGCATATATAAGACATTTCATTTGAAATAAGCAGTTAAAAATGTTATTTATGAAGTAAAATCTGCTATAGTGCCCACCTTTATAGAAGGATTACCTGTTTATAAAGGCCAGTTTTCAAAGGTCCCTTGACTCCATAATTTAACAAAATGTGTGTAAGGCTCATCTGCACATAAAGGACAATTTTTTCATTCCTTAAGTGGCTCCTATAGTATAAGTGTTATTCAGTTTTTCCAAAGTAACTGCAACTTATTTAATTTCAATACAATTGGTCTCAACTGCCATATTGTTGTCTTCAAACAAAACTTTTATTATAAAGATTTGCTGTCATAAACACAAATAAACTTACCATTCAAGTGAATATATTTACACTATTTCATCTTTTACATATACTTTACCAATATATCAGTATAATATGTAGCCAAAGCATCATCTTGATAAATCTTGAGATCCACTGTAGACAAATACTGCTATTCTGAAATATATTTAACATTAACTATATATATATATATATATATATATATATATATATATATACATACACATTGTCAAATGTAGATAACTCTACCATCTATTTCTCAAAGTTCTAATATGTATACCATATTTAGAAAGGTTTTATTAATCTTTTAATTATGTACATGCATTGTTTATGATAAAATTCATGCTAATTATATTTCAGTATCAGGGCATATGCTGAGTATTCAATTGTCCTACATAGTAATAAAGAAAAGTTATCTGATTTTAAGTCATTTGTTTATTCATCTACTTAAATATTTCAGTGTTTATTTGCTTTAGATTCAATTAATCCTGTGATGAGTGCACAAACTGGAAAAACTTGGAATGGGGATGTCATGGAGGTTGAGAAAAATTGCACTTTTGAAAGATTTAGCTGTTGCAATCAGTTTGAGTTTTTACAGAGTTGACTTTGTGTGTGTGTCTGTGTGTGTGTGTATATATATATATATATATATATATATATATATATAAAAATATCGATGAGTCAAAGTTCAAGGGACCATTCAAAAAAGTTGAACTCATCAGGACTTCAACTCATGAATGTATCAAGTTTCTTAAATATACTTCCCAATATTTTCTATGACTTCCCCCATATATGCATTTTTGTGGCACAAATGAAGTATGTACCTCGCACCTTGAAACAGATTAAGTTAATTAATAGCTATCATTTCATCACCTGTAACGAATGATACACTTTATTTGTGTATACTGTGTCTGGAGGCTAACCGGTTGGCAACAATAAAATATAAGAATTTTTGTTTTAATTTTGACTTATTTGTAGTGTTTCCTTGTAAAAAAAAAAGTTGTCAACAAATTAATTCAAGACGACAGGAAACTTAACTCATAAAAATCAAAGTCATGAATAGTATTTCAATACGATTATATAGGAGATAATCTCAGACTTTCAAAAAAGTTCAACACAACAAGAAATTTGAGTCATTAGTGTTTGACTGTAGTTATACACACACACACACACACACACATATATATATATATAATATATATATATACATATGTATATATATACACACACACACATACATGTATATATAAATGCACATATGTATATATAACAGATAAATTGTACAATATTTGACATCTTTTTAGGGGCAAATTAGACCTCCCTTGTCTCAGTCAAAGGTATGCTACATTCTGAATCTTGAAACCAAGAATCTCGAGTCTAAGCAGTGATGGGTTGGATTCCTGTCTTTTGCTTTAAGGCAGTAAAAGCCAAGAACCTGTGTCAAGGATAGACTTGGGACACTCAAGAACCCTCACTGCATGGGATAAAGTGGTCACCATAGGTCAAAATTTGTGTAGCCTGCATCAGATTGATGATTCCACAATATACTGAAACATTGTTGAAAGTGGTGTAAAAATAAAAAAGAA
Source organism: Atrina japonica (assembly GCA_030159075.1). Lineage (NCBI taxonomy): Eukaryota > Metazoa > Mollusca > Bivalvia > Pterioida > Pinnidae > Atrina > Atrina japonica. Next base: position 15,981 of record BROG01001609.1, on the reverse strand, counting down.
AAAAAAAAAAAACGGAAAATTGTAATACAAATTTTCAATTTTATCATTAGTACATCACCCTTTTTACCATGAAACTGAAATTGTTCATAATGGCCACATCTGTTAAAACAAAATTTGCAGTAACCATATTTCACAGATGTTGAATTACATGTTTGATAGTTATTAAGTCCTCTATACTGATTGCGATCTAGATTTATTAAAGTTGCTTCATTTTCAAGTTGGATTTCAAAGTAGACTTTTCTCAGATTTTTTCCTCCAAGACATTTTTTCTAACCTGTTTTTTCTTGGGTGTAGTGTCTGTCTTATTGTCTTCAGAACTTCTTTATAATTGACACTTTGCTAAATCTATACTTTTTATATTACAAAACGGAATCATGTTATATACAATATAGTGCAATATATTTACTGACTATTGATAAATAAACTCTGATAGCACAGTTACATTCTATGAAATAAACTAACAGATAGCTCAAGCTTTATTGCTATTATGAGTCACAACCAATAGATGCTTAACACTAATATTCATGACAGCTGACATCATTCTTTTCCTTTATTACTGTTATTACAGAAGATAAGCCAACATCTCAGTGTTTAAAATGAAATATCAAATCTACACACAAAGGATTACCTAATGTGCTTAAAAAGTCCATTTTTTACTCCATAACAGTCATATTAAAACTGCTTTTATCAAACCTGTAATTAACAACATTTCTTTTTTTTCATCAAGTTGCTTTTTAACTTTTCAATATGCATCCACTCATGGAAGATTTGATAGTTCTACCATCTATATTATTTCACCTTCATTGAAATAGGGGTTTATTGATTTTTGTTTATTTATATATTTATTTTTTTTTTTTTTTGGAAAAACTACATACAGGTACATGTAACTTACAGTAACATTGAAAATGCTAAACATTCTTTATTAAAAGTTTTCCCATTACTAAAATATGAGATTTCTTTCAAACTTTAAATTAAATTAAATCAAAGTAAATTCAATACAACAAACAGCAATATAATGATACATGTAAATATAAACAAACCACATGAAAATAGTCAATGTGACTGCTACTTTATATACATGTATGCAATACCCTTCATATATGAAAACGTACCAGTAAATGTATCATAAATCCAATGACACAATATGATTGATATTAAATTTATATATATATATATATACACAATGTATACATGATAAACAGATATTTCAAGATAAAAGGACATAAAAATTAACTTTTTCTTTTCTTTTTGGACTCAACAAATACCAGGAGGCCTATTATGTTACAGTTAATTCATCATCAATAGGAGATCATCTCACAATTGCATTTTAACATGAGTTTCAAGTTAATAATTTTTTTAACTGTAGTAGACCTAGTGTGGTTTAATTTTTTAATTGTAATACTTTCACTAAAATGTAATGATGTTTATGATAGGCTCTATTCAGCATAGGCATAGAAATATTACTTTGATTCTGAGTGAATGATAACCATACACTTGCACATGTTTCACAGCACTATTTTCACTTGCAATGAAAAATTTATTTGTCATGTGGGCATTGACAAACCCGCCATCCAGTACAAAGAATGCCCTTCAGAACATCATTCAACAAGCTACATGCCCTTTTTTCTGGGGGAAACACTATAAACATTATATTCATTAATGCAAAACATCTCAAACTTACCATTTACATGTTTACATAGAAGGTGTCTTTTGAGTCTACTCAATCTCAACATTTCATCAAGATGCTGCTAGGCTATACATCACATACAAGCTGCTCATCTCTACAAGTAAATCTCAAAATTCCATAAAAATATGTTATCAACTAGTCAATCAGCCTCTTACATGTTATTTTACTTCTAATGCATGTCATGTGACATTTACATTATCACAGGTTTTCAATTTCTATACAACATGTAATTATAATTACAGGTACTACAATGTATCTGAACAAGTGAAAAATGTTTATGTACCCCAATATTTCAGGATCACCTATTCAATCCGTTAAATGTTTATATACTTTCTACTCAGTCCATAATTCATTTATAATGAATAAAATATATTGTTTATATTATTTATCATATACATGTATATACATACATATCACTATCACACTTAAAAACTACAGATCTAGATCAGTCACAATTATCAAGTAATGGAGTACGGGTTTCTCATTTCTGTGACTACTACCATGTCTTCATTTGCAGATTGGTTTAATTAACAGTTTCCACACCCAAACAGGTGTTTTTCTAGTTCTTACATTCTGTTCACTTTTGTTCAAATAGTTTTTACTCCAATCACCTGATATCAACAGAAATTTATCCTAGGTAACCTTCTGTATCGTGTTTTTTACATTATAATAATATTCAATACTTTGTTTTCGACAATTTCAGACAGAAGTTAAAAGTTAAGTAAAATATCTGTTTCACTGTCTTCATCTCTTCACACTATCAGACTACTTAGTAGGAGAAATCATCATAACTCATTTACACCGTTATATTGCAGGGCTTGAAATTAACTGTTTTTCAAAGGTGGCCCTTGGAGCCAGTAGCACAAAAACTTCACTGGCCCTATTAGATTTCTACTTGCCATTAATAACAACTCAAATTAAGACAAAAACAAAATCAATTTTGTTAAGTTTTTATTCCTTTATTGGGCTTTAAAGCAGTAATAAGGTAAAAGTAACCAAAACAAACATCCGATACTTTCAATTTCTTCTAAGGATGTGATTGATTTTGATATATTTATATACACTACCAATTTACCATAAAATCTGCATTATTTCAGCATGCAGTTAAAGTTTCTTCCAAAATTTCTACTGGAGAATTAGACCACTTCAGACAAAAAATTTACTGGCCCAACAGATATTTTACTGGCCATGAGCCAGTGCTAATTTCAAGCAGTCTATTATACATACATGTACATGTACACTATAAGGATAAAATACTGTTACCTGCTGGTTAACACTTAAAATGAAATTCATCATGAACAACAGAGATTTTACCCGATTTATACTATCTTTGTCTTAAAGGGAAGAGATTTCAGCATACTGCACCAGATAACTTGCTATTAAGTAAAGAGGGCAGATTATCTATTACTAATTCATAACTCCACACTTCTTAAAAAAAAAGGTGCAAGGTCATTGTTGCATTTATGACAAGTCTGTTTCACTCACAAATGAAATCAACTTATGTGATTACCACTTTCACTTATATGTAAGTCACTTTTAACATGATAAAACATACCTTTAATGTGCAATTTGTGACTTTTAAATTTAATGTCAGACTTTGTTTTATGCTAAGGCCATTTCATTGTTTTACTTCCTTGTAAAATCACTGTTGGACAGACACCACCAAATAATTTCCCATAGGCCTCAATGCTAATTTACAAAACTTCAGGTCACTGTCACTCCCATATCTATTATATCTGGGTCAAATAAGTACCCTGTGCTGAAAGATCAATATTTTTGGTAACAAAATTTGCAATCAAAAGTATAGGTTGCCGTTGCATTTTTACTTCCAATTTTCACTTGTTTACAACTCGTAGTATTCCACACCAACGGGAAATATCTATTCTCATATGACCCCTCCCTTTCAATTTTCAACCGTCAACCCTATAATTTCCAAAGTACTACCAATATTCATGTATCTTTTTTATCACCTTTATTTCACTTATTAATGGCAAAACTAATTTTCTCATTTAATGGCCAATCAGATCACTGGGCTCATTTTACCCCCCGCACAACTTTGGGTGTCCAAAATGTCTGCGCCCATGTTGTAAACAAAGCTGGTGTTTTTCCTGTTAAACACTAGCATCAAACTCATAGTTTCTATTCTAACCAAGATAAAATCAAATCAAATATTTCGTTACCAATCAAAGTACGCCACTGACACAGAACAATTAAAAAGTAATTATGTTGAATGCATTAACATAACAAATAGCAGGAAATAACACATAAAACTAAGATTTGTGTTATGATATACATATACATTAAATACTGACTTCCACATACAAGTGAAAAAACAAAAAACAAAGATCCTGTTGTATAGGCAATGACTCAAATTCTCATCAGTAAACTTGGAAAGGGGAAATGTATAAGAAACAAAATCGGAAAGGCACCAATAAATGCAGGATGACAATGGTAACCTGTGCTAACTTGAAAGTTCCTTATAAAGAAGTATACCTTAAGTAAATGGAAAAGTCAATGGTTATGCATTAATAAGTATGATAGGCTATGTGATTTAATAGTTATGCATTCTAATTTAAAACTTAAAGTAATTAATCTACCTGCTATACATGAAACCACAGAATTTCAGACCTGCACCACATAGCAGAGGTGGATTAGTCTGCATCGTCTTTTTCATGCTATTCTTCAGCCAATAAAACTTGAAAATGATACTCATAATTGTAACCTATATGATTAACTTCGAAACAAAAATTTTAAATGTATTTCTTATCTTTATTCCATGATAGAAAACAAGTTAATGAAATACATAAAAAATACTAGTACATATCTGAAAATTCTTTACACATGATATTTTTTACTCATTATACTCATATCAGTTCTCTTTACTTTTGGGCGAGGTAGACAGTATCTTTTCTGTCAGCAGTATATTAAATTGTGAAATTGGTCTGATCAACTATTATATGAAAAATACATTTTCCTCTTGTGACATCTGTTGCTGATTGATAAAAATAGTGCAACAGACTGAACGAGATAGGAAGTCACCCCCCCCCCCCCCAACTAATACTGAAAGATTAGTCAAAATACATATATGTTAGGTTTAACATTAGAGTAAGGAATAAAAAGAATGAATGACATATGGCATAACAAGTGCCAGAAATCAATTCATATGCTATTCTATAACTAGAGATTTTTAATTATTCAGCTGCAGATTTCGTCTCATAAATGGAGATTTTTGATTGAGTTTTTGTTGACATCTTTTGTGATATATGTACATGTTAATCAGTTAAAACATCTTTATTGTTTTTTGTTTAATTACATAACTAACAAATATTCCCTTTAAATATGAATTCTATGAACTTGGAAGTTCATGCATAATCCAACTAAATAAAAAATAAGAACTTTAGAATGTTGTTTATAACTTTAAAAAAATCTGTTTCCATGTTTCAAATCCCAGTTCAATCTGGTTATTACACTACTTTTAGAAGTACCTTTTCCATAACATGTGCTCTTTGACAATTTAGAGCTCAAAGTAAATGTCTTGCATGTTTCATTATAAACAAGAGATCTTTGTAAAACATTTTTGCCCCCTCCCCCTATTTTATCATGATATATCTGTTCAACTCTGCAAGCAATACCTTATGGGAACCAAGTAATTCCCATGATATAAATTATAACAAAATGCAAAATTTTAATTCAATGTGTGCACCCGTTGCGAAGATAATTAATAGAAAATACTAGTGTATACATTAACCAATCAACAGCAGCAAAGCAATATGCCACTCCTAATCTAAGTCCAAGGCGCATAACTGTCAAACATTGTTTCATGGTCACCAAATACAAAGATAACCTACATATTGTCATGATGTACCTGTATACCAAATTCCATGTCAATATGTGTAGCTGTTTCAGAGATATTAAATGAAAATTGTCAATTATTAGAAATTTTCTAAGTCTAAGGGACATAACTCAGCTGAAAATTATTTGACCGCAGCCAAATTCGAACTTGACCTGCATATTCTTGTGACACATCTATATTCTGAATTTCAATTGAAAATGTTTATGTATCCCAGAGATAAAGAGCGGAAACTGTAAATTATTGGAAATTTTCCAAGTTCAAGGGACATAACTCTGCCAAAATTATTTCACCGGAACCCAATTCAAACTTGACCTGCATACTCTAGTGACACATCTATAATATAACTTTCAATTCAAAATGTTTATGTATTAAGGAGATAATGAACCGAAACTGTGAATTATTGGATATTTTCTAATTTGAAGGGACATAACACTGCCAAAAATTCAACCGGAACCGAATTCGAACTTGACCTGCATATTCTAGTGACACATCTATATTCTGAATTTGAATTGAAAATGTTTATGTATTACAGTCACAGAGATAAAGAGTGGAAACTGTGAATTATTGGAAATTTTCTAAGTCCAAGGGACATAACTCAGCCGAAAATTATTTGACCGGAACCAAATTAGAATTTATCTGCGTATTCTAGTCACACATCTATAATATAAATTTCAATTGAAAATGTTTACATATAAAGGAGGTAATGAGCAGAAACTGTGTAAACGTTTACAAACCATACATTCAATATACACAGAAAAACACGAAGAACAGGAGTGTATCCGGAAAATGAGTTAGACATTTAACATGTATTTGAACACAACTGTAGTACCTGGTATGTAATTGTCATTTAGATTAATCAGGTGTGTAATATATTCATTTTGTCCACAGGTATTCAACAGGAAAACAAACACGTAAATTATTGCATTGACTGTTTACAGATTAGGTTCCTTTACAGGGAGTGTTTTATGTTTACATAATTGTTTAAACGTTTACAATTTACTGTAAATGTGACAGCACTAATACAGTGAGAGTGTTTTGAATACATACATGTACATATGTATAAAACACTCCTTTCAAATTATGATTTAGCCCATATTACATTTTCATTTCTATTCATCAGTAATATAAATCCAATTCAGTATACATGTATCTGTATATTATCCTCCCATATGCAGTCAGCTGCAGATTTAAATTGTTACAAAATTCACAAATTATGTGCAAATAAGCTTCCAAACTCAGTGAAACAGCGGCGTTCTCGTATTGATCTCGCACCAAAACAGCACCACCATCAACAGGAACACATTATAATAAGCACTGTTGAGTAAAATCTATGGTTTGATTTTTTTCTCAAAAATAATGTTTCAGACACATAATTTTAAGCTATGGCATATTGATTTTGAAAATACCACATTGATGTCTTAGGATATGCAGCCATTGTCACATTCACTTCAAAAGTTATCCCTATCACTATATAGTGGCAAAGAACAAAACCATGATGAGCATACTGTACCGGTATTTCCAGGGAGTTACAAACTCTTTGACTACAAATTTTTTTGTGATTCACTTTTATTGACAACTACTAAGAAACACTACTAAAATGACTTAGTACTCAGTCCAGATACCTCTATGCGATTTGTATACGAGATTTCTAAACACACTGATCACTGTCACCACAGTGTAATACAGATTTGTAAACATATCAATAAGTGTCACCAGTGTAATACCAGATTTGTAAACATATTGATGAGTGTCACCAGTGTAATACCACATTTGTAAACACATTGATGAGTGTCACCAGAGTTTAATACCACATTTGTAAACACATTGATGAGTGTCACCAGTGTAAAACCAGATTTGAAAACACATTGATGAGTGTCACCACAGTTTAATACCACATTTGTAAACACATTGATGAGTGTCACCAGTGTAATACCAGATTTGTAAACACATTGATGAGTGTCACCAGTGTAAAACCAGATTTGTAAACACATTGATGAGTGTCACCAGTGTAAAACCAGATTTGTAAACACATTGATGAGTGTCACCAGTGTAATACCAGATTTGTAAACACATTGATGAGTGTCACCAGTGTAAAACCAGATTTGTAAACACATTGATGAGTGTCACCAGTGTAAAACCAGATTTGTAAACACATTGATGAGTGTCACCAGTGTAAAACCAGATTTGTAAACATATTGATGAGTGTCACCAGTGTAAAACCAGATTTGTAAACATATCCCTATAATTTCCAAAGTACTACTAATATTAATGTATCTTTTTATCACCTTTATTTCACTTATTAATGGCAAAACTAATTTTTTTTTATTTAATGACCAATCAGATCACTGCACTCCGCACAACTCTGGGAGTCGAAAATGTCTGCACCCATGTTGTAAACAAAGCTGGTGTTTTTCCATATAGACATAGATCTAAACACACAATATAATTGATATATCTCCCACCAACTGAAATTATTCTAACTTACCATGCATCAATTTATGTATGGCTTTTTAAATCTTTAGAATAATAAAGTTTTCCGCAACCAGCATTGATGTCTGTGCAAAAAATGGCGGGTTCCAACTGAAGCCTCGGTTTGAACCACAAGATTCAAAGGAAAGGTTTAAATAACTTATGGAGACCTAGCCCGGAAAATTAAATCGTTATTGCATTACATGATCCGAAATTCAAAACCAACTTAAGCTTAATGATTTTAATCATAACATATTATTCAAATGTTTATTTAAAAAATGCTCTCTCTCTCTCTCAATCTCTCTTCTTCTCTCTCTCTCTCTCTCTCTCTCTCTCTCTCTCTCTCTGTCTCTCTCTCTCTCTCTTACACAATTTTACGCTTTCAGTGAAAGTATCCTGTCCAAATAATAATAATAATAATAATAATGTCGTGAATACGGCCGTGTTTTATTTCCAAATTCAAATTTTAATCTGTCATTTTATGTTTTCTTTCTACTTTGATAATGTACCCCGGCAGACTACAGTTTATATTATATATGCTAACCCGCAATTCTCAACCTTCAATTCGACGTCTGGGTGTATTCTAAACATCTTCTTCGGGTCTGGTGATGGTCTTTTAGGCGCTATTTATATACCGCTTGAAAATTCTAAATATGTATCTTCAAGCGTGTTTGAAGAAATTGAAGTAGAGTTTTGTAGATTTTCACATTCTTGTAAATATACATGTCTTATTGGCGATTTTAATGCCAGAACTGCTGGTGATCCAGATTTTTTTGTCACTTGTGTTTTTTTTAGAAATGACGTTTATTCAGAATTCTTTGAAAACATTATATGTTCTTTACATGCAATAAATGTCCCCAGCAAACCGAATATTAAGTGATACAACTAGAAACCATTTTTGGGTTCTTTATTATTAGATTTTTGTAAACATACAAACCAATTTATTTTAAATGGTCGTGTAGGAAAAGATAAAAACATAGGGAAAACAACGTGTAAAGATATAAGTGTTATTATTGTATAAGCAACTTTAATTTTTGAATTTGAAGTTTTACCTTTCTCATACTTAAACTTTGACGTCCACAACCCTTTGAGTATTTCTATCACCTCAAAAGTAATTAACAGTGAACACTCACAGAAAAATAACGATAGGAAATGAAATAGCTAATAGATGGGATGATCAGAAACAGGACATTTTTAAAAAAAAATCTTGAAAATCATATTGATGAAATTAATACAATGTGTACTATACTTGATAGCATAGATTCATAGGAAATAAATGAAAATTTTATAGAAACTGTTATTGACGATATTTAAGAAATCTTTACTTCTAGTGCAAAATCTACGTTTGGAACTAAACTTGCATACAATAAAACAAATTAGAGATGTAATTTTAAAAAGCCATGGTTCACTGCAGAATGTAAAAATGCACGAAAAAGCTACAGAAGATCTAAACGTCTTTATAAGAAAAATTCAGAAATGTAATTTTTTAAAGAGAGACTTATATGTAAAAGAAAGGGAATATAAGAAAATAATTAATATAGCTATTTACAAACATAAAATTGAAACACAAAAAAAACTAAATAAAATTGAAATCTAAAAATTCCAAGGAATACTGGAAAGTTATAAATTCTGGTGATAAATCAAATAAAAAAACCAATATCGAACTAAACACTTTATTTGAATTGTTTAGGGATCTTAACAAGGAACCTGTTGAGCAAACACCTGAACATGTGCTCTTACCTGAGGAACTTGATATATTATCAGGTTTAGAAATGAATAGTATAATAAACGAACCATTTACCTCTAAGGAAATACGGAAAAGTATTAAATCTCTTAAAAGAAACAAGTCACCTGGTGGCAATTTTATCTTGATCGAGTACATAATTTCATCATATGAGATTATGTTACCTTTTTATAGGAAGCTGTTTAATATATTATTTGATACAGGGATTTTCCCGACACAGTGGCTGTGCGAGGGTGAAATAATTCCTCTATACAAGAAAAAGGGGAAATGAAAACGATCTCCACAAATTATAGACCAATTACTCTTTTGTGCTGTCTTCGTAAAGCTTTTACTTCCATTTTAAATGCGAGACTAAATGAATATTCAGAGAGGGCGGGGCTTATTTTCCAAAACCAAGCAGGATTCAGGAAAAGCTACAGTACAGTAGACCATATCTATAGTTTATATTTACTTATTCAATTGTATAAGAACATGAAAAAGAAGCTATTTTGTGCTTTTATCGATTTTGAAAAAGCGTTCGAATCAGTATGGACACTCGGGTTATGGAATAAACTTTTAATCAGTAATATAGACGGCAAATGCTTTAGGATAATTAGGAATATGTATAACGGAATAAAGGCTAAAATTAAACTTAACGGATTTTTTTCCGAACCATTTCCCTGTCAACTCGGAGTCCGTCAAGGCGAAAAATTTGTCGCCATTTCTCTTTTCTATATTTTTAAATGATTTAGAAAATTTTCCGATTTCAAAGCAGGGAAAGGGACTGCCTCATATTACTCAATTGTTTGAAAATGAGCTGCATGTATTTTTTCAATTATTTGTACTTTCATATGCTGATGATACTATTATATTATCAGAGTCAGCACAAGATTTGCAATTACAATCGCACAACTTTTACGATTACTGTTCAATGTGGAAATTAAATGTGAATGTTGAAAAAAAAACAAAAATTATGATTTTTGGCCGAGGAAAACATTAGACTTACCATTTTATTTACCAGAACAATAAAATAGAAGTTGTTGAAAATTTCAAATATCTCGGAGTATTTTTCTCCAAATTAGGTTCATTTAACTTTAATAATAAACAGCTGTATGATAAAGGAATTAAAGCTATGTATAGTGTACTTTTCCAAATGTAAAAGAAATCATATATCTACATTGCTGTCATATAGAACTGTTTGACAAAATTATACAGCCTATATTGTTATTTTTATATTGGCTTGTGAAATATGGCGTTTTTCTAATATATCAATATTTGAAAAGATACATATAAAATTCTGTAAACATATATTAAATATTAATAACAAAACTCCAAATGCTATGGTGCTCGGAGAACTTGGTAGACATTCACTTATCATTAACATCAAAGTCAGAATGATATCTTACATTTTTCAAATGATAATAAAATATCCCCATTCTTATATAGTTTAATTCGAAGTCAATCATTACCATGGGTAAATTGTATCAAAAATATTTTAAATGAGTGTGGGCTGACATATTTATGGGACAGTCCAAATATAGGCAATATAATGTGGTTAAAAACTGAGGTACACAGAATTTTACTTGATCATATATTTACAAAACTGGAGAAGTACTGTTGAATAATGTTCCAAAGTGTATCAATTATCGAATATTTAAAGATGAGTTAAAGTTTAAGAACTATTTAGATTTGTTATCAAACAAACAAGCAAAACTTCTTTGTAAATTTCAAACTATTTGAAATTACCTATCGAATTGGGTCGATGGTCTAATGTTCAGAGAGAAAATCGGGTATGTACTCTCTGCAATTTAAATACAATCGCAGATGAATTTCATTACTTGTTTGTATGTACAGATGGAGAAATATGTAACACCAGGTAAATACACTACTCGACCTAACGTTCATAAATTCAGAGAATTATTCCAATCATCAAATGCATATTTACTGAGGAAAATTTCAAAATTTATTGAGTGCATAAAAGAGAGAGAGTAAACGACCCGTAATTACTAATTTATTTTTCTGACTTGTACGCATGCGATGTATTAATCTATCGAAACTTACATTTTGTATACCTTCTCTACAATGTATCCAATTACGTTTATGAGAATAAAAATTGTCATTGTCATTGTCATTGCGTAAAACGTAGATTCAAATAACGAGATTCAAATTACATCATAAATTTTTCAATAAGATGAAGACCCGTCCATACAAAATTCATATCATGGATATCGATAGTGGGTAGAGGGGGGAACGCTAAAGAAAGTGAGAAGATATTTTTCTCTTATTACAGATAAGACATTACAGCAATTCGATTAACCATGAACTGTTCATTTAATTTTAGGATGGAGGCTTCGGTACCCCACCTACCCCCGCTTCGGCTTGGCCTCCTTTGAACCGGCAATATTTCATATTTCGACCCTTTTATCTCCGAAAATTTTCACTCTTAGAAACTGTGTTTTGTGTTGATCAACATCAAATCAAATAGCAATAAAGGGCCTTTATTAATTTTTATTAGGAAAATAATACGATCGATGTTTCCTCCCTGTAACAAATCATCAGCCGTATATGGCATTTGTTAAGATTTTTATATCACTCAAAATCAATATTTATATATAAAAGAAAAAATGCACAAAACTGTACCAAGATGTCTCAGATAGGAATGTTTCTCGCTTATCACCTTGGCACAATACTGAAGCATTTTGTTAAATATAAAAACTTGCTGATCTTATCAGCGGTACATGATACTCATCTCCTTCAGTTTCAAATTTTTTTTTCTCAAATTTGAGAAAAACTGAAATCAAATCGTTTCTAAAAAAATTAGTTTAATATTTTACTTAAGTTGACTAAAAACTTAAGTTACTTCCCTCCCAGACTTAAGTCAAATATTTTACTCAAATATGACTATCAAACAATGACATATAGTGCGCTTCTGACTTAACTGAAAAAAAAAACATGCGTTATATTAATCGTGAAAACTAAAATATCGGTAGCAAAGTGCATCTATTAAGATATTATACAGTAAATGTAAACAAAAGCAACACACTGAATCTGTATTTTGGTCCAAAAGATGTGATTTTGAACGATTAATTTCAAAAGTAATCAAGGCATATGCTGTGTAGTAAAACCGACAAAATGCCACAGATGCACTGTCGTTGAAGCTCATTCTAATTGTGAAAACGATGACACTGGACAGAAATTTTACATGTCTTAAAAGTTAAAGTCTTTGTCTTTTAATCCGTGTCTATATGAAATCCTACTTATGCCAAATTATCAAAAAGGAGGCATCTATAAATCTTGTACGCGAAGCTAAGACGCTACCGAATTGTAAGGGGAGGTAACTGCTCACTCAGTTAAAATATATAATTTGACTTTTTATGTAGATCTATAAGGGGAAAAATGAATAAAATAAAAAAAATTAATAAATAGACAGATAAATAAAAATAACACATTACATGGCCAAAGATCCTCCTCATTTTAGTTTTCACGATTAATATAACCGCATAGTTTTTTTTTTTCAGTCTCGCTTAATTGCCACGCCTGGAAAGTTTGAGAAAACCAGTCATTAAAGCGTGTCCTTGTTCAAATAATTAAAATTAATACCGTTTGAAAGTTACACAGATTGAAAGATAAACACTTAATCAATTTCAGCACTTTGTATGTCCGTTTTCATATTAAAAATAGATTTCAAAAAGGCACATTTCAGCCGTTTTGACTACAATGTTAATTCGCCGATTATTTTCTATTTTATCGTTCAAAATCATATATTTTACCACCAAACTACATATTAAAACGTAAATATTGTTTTAATATAACGAATAATAACATATTTGACACCATTTCACCGTTAAATATATTAATTAACGCTATTATTATCGACATAGCTTTTTCCGGTTCGGCATAGCTTTTTCCGCCTACAAGTTTTACCCACCTCCCAATAAAAATAGCTAGCGCTGGTCATAATTTTAGTGTCGAAACTTATTTAAAAGATAAAAAGGATAACATTACCGGCAAAATAGATTACATACAGCGTTTTTAAAATAGTGGAAGATAGGTAGTTCCGAAATGGACCGCTTTAGACAAAATAAAACTACACACAGCTAACGAAAAAAAAATCACTCAGCTGAGAAATGACCGACTTTGCTTCCAGAAATGCAACTTCAGCAAAAATTTTAGGCGTTAGGTTTAGATTTCAGTTCTGAGATAAATTTCAGTTATCGTGGAGAAATCCAGGCCAGCTATTTTTTATACATAGGTGGTCGCTACAGCAAATTTTACTATAGTTTGAAGATAAACCGAGAGTAATTTTCGCAGTTTTTTGTTTTATACATCCTTACTTTTTACGAAAATGAAAGGAACCTAAAATAAAAAAAATACTCACTCAAATACACTATAAAAAATCTACTTTGTCCAATGTAATTATCTCTGTCCTCTCATTTTAAAACTATTAGTTTAAACTCTATTTTATTGCTTCAAATCAATATAACATGTAACAAGTCAACAGTAATAATAACAAAAGGATTCGGAAACAAGTTTAGCAACTTATATAAATCCGTCTCCTTTAATTTACAATTAATAATTATAATCATATCCCTTGAGAGAGAGAGAGAGAGAGAGAGAGAGAGAGAGAGAGAGAGAGAGAAGAGAGAGATTTGTTCTCTAGCTAGTGACGTAACAGTTTAGATACAATGTAAAGACACAAGTTGTTCACATACTTCAGGAAACACGTGTGCCTTGATATGTAACAATATCAATGTTATTAATGTTATCCAGGTCAGTTGGCATTTTGAAAATCCATACATTTACGTGTATTCAGAAATTCAGATTAATTTATTTGGTGTCTTCAAGTGAGAAAAAAAAACACAAACAGGAACTACTAGAAACCGGTAACTTGTTGAAACATAAATTGAAATTTAGTGGGAAGACTATTACAAATACAATCAAATCAAGCAAAGTCACACACACACACACCTCCCTTCTTCAACGTTTACATAATTAACATTTTAATTTTTCCAACGCTTCAAAAATAAGTATTTTTTAAATTTATTTTACAGTTCAAATTATTATATTTTTATATCTACATTGTACTAAACTTTTTATCAAATACACAATTCCAACAGTGTTTCCACCGTCAATACGGAATTTTACCGTTTTAGTTATCTTTATTCTTTTTACTTAATCCGATTCATCATTTCTAACCAAACAAAAATGAAACAGTTGATGTAAATAAAATAACGTTTTTCATTTATAAATAAACCCCAGGTTTTTCCCCCAAAAGCATTAGGAATCATAACTGATACCTTCTTCTTAATTATTCAAACTCAGTTTTTAATCTATCAGTGAAACCTGCTATTCAATATTTAAGTCCCCACCGCTTCATAACTATACGTTATATCTCAATACAACTTAGACGCTCTGTCAAAATCTAAGCTCCGCCCATTCTCATTAATTCATACTCTTTTCACGATCTGTCATTGGTTGATTTCAAATATTGTTATCTAAAATAAAATTTCGTAACGCACAAACGCTTTCACACCACCTAACATCAAAAGTTATAGGATTAATTATATAACATTTAAAAACATAATTCCCCCCCCCCCATTGAAAATACATTTCTTTATACAATGTAACAAACTTCAAAGACTATAATTTCCTTTTAGGCTTTTAATGTTAATCTTTAATCTAAAATTATTTCATTTCTGCATAAGTCAGCATCTTTCCCTAAAAAATGACAACTTTTATAGATTTTACTTCTAATAAGGCCACTAAGTTTTTTTCTTTGTTTAGCGTCAGGTACACTGAAATCAAATTAATTAGCGACTGCAAAAGTACTAAAACTAATTCTTCCAGTATATTTATCACACCACATTTCATAAAAAATGATAATCTCAACAAACCAGTTTATTTCGTTTTCTCTATTTCTTAAAACATAAAAACTCATTTCAAAAAAAAAAAGGAAAAGTATGTTTCATTTATATATATAATTTTCTTTTCAAAACAAAAAAAATATTGCGATTCACAACATCTAAAGTCTTTCATATCTTTATTCTAATTCTACTTTCATTTAATTTTTTATTTTTATATATACTAGTCGGTACTTCATAAACATAACAGGGATTTTATTTTTCAAATTGCACCAATAATTCCAGATTTTTTCAATTACAAACTGCCTTTTACAAGACCTACATATAAATAATATTAATTCCCGTGTTTTATTTATTATTATTATTTTTTTTCAGTTTTCATCTAAAG
>BROG01001608.1:0-38799 GCA_030159075.1 Atrina japonica | reverse complement strand
AAAGTTGTAAAGATTTGTAGTTGGTCATTACATGTTGTGTCTTCCACGTGTCCTTCAAGGGACAGTTGCTTTGTTTTAGTATTTAAATATTTAATTTGTAAGAGGAAAAATTTCTGTATGCCTACCTGCCAAAAATAAAATTTTGTTCCAAAATGGTATTGCATTGAAGTGTTTGGAAGGTTTGTAAAATATTATAAACAATACCAAATATATTATTAAAGATTATCGCTTCTGTGCACTAGTCTTCATCAAATCAGTTCAATGTACCACGTGATAACAGATAATGTTTGTGCGGTAGTAGTATCTTCAATGTTGACGGTACGTTACTCTACGTAATATCCCGATGGAATGACGTTACCGCGGGGTATCATCTGCAAGCGTCATTCCATCACTAATAGTAACAATAGTCCCGCACATTCGGTATCGGGTATCACGTGGTACATGAATTTAACCTGAATAATACAGTCGTTATATTTCGCTCACTGCGATCCCTACATTAACGCCTTAATCCATATACAATCAGATTGCTTCAACCGGAAAAATTTTCTGCTGTGCCAGACTGTGACGTCATCATAATTTGCGTCAGAATTTTGTGACGTTGCATTGTCTAGTAGCAACACCCGAGTTTTTTCATTTTATTGTTATAAGAACGTTTTTATTTATCGCAAAATTACAACTGTAAAACTATAATTCATTTGCAGTATAGTTCAATATATTTATTTGCTTTTTTTTCGAAAATTTTTATTTATGCTCGATTAAACGAAATCCAAACTCCGCAGAAACATTTATTGAACGCCTCTGATTGGGTTTTCGTTTTCCAAGAATGGCGAGAAACATTTTAAGTTGTTACCTTTCACGCCCTATCGGATCTGAAGAGTTCCGATCAAGGGCGTTAATCATTCACATTAACATGAATTAGTCCAGTTTAAAAAGTGGTAATATACAAGGTCAAATAATAAATTTAAATGCATAGCCAAATCCGTCCAAGCCTTTGCAGAAGTTAGAATTTAAATGGTGTTATAATGCATGCGAAACAAACTCTGCAACATTATTTAGAATACTTTGCACAGAATCAATTCATTAAAATATCATCGTTGTCTTGTTTACGTGGCACTGAGCAAGCAGTGTGCAGGCTTCCGAGTAACCAACAGTTATATGTCGGTCATGGTGCAACCAACAGCATGTGAAAGTGATCCGTAAAATAATTTCATTTGTTTTGACTTCCATAGAACCATCAAGATAATGATCAATTATGCACATGCATTAGGTATGACATACCCTAAAATATATTACAACGTAACAGGAAGCCCATTCCTTTAACTAGCCTCAGAATTTCAGCTTAGTTATGGATTCTGTCAAAGATTATGCCAGACGATGGGCCAAACATGAAGACGTAGAACCAGACACTTTGTCTGAATGGCTGAAAGCCATGCGATGGTTGATAAAATTCCGTATTCGAAAAATTAAAGGGACTATGAAAACACGTTATCCCTCTGTATTTAGTGATCCAGAAGTAGTAACTGAACTAGCTAGCTTACATGACCAGTATGTACCGGTACCAGCAGACAAGGCCTCGAATGATATAGTTTCTATTTGTAAGGCACATATTACAAGAACTTGGGTTTAATACGAATTCTGACAATAGACAATATATTTGTGATTTTCGGAGACGTGATCTTTCAACAAACTGTCGGCATTGCTATTGGAATCAATTGTACCGCTTTATTGGCCGACCTGTTCCTTTATTCATACGAAGCAGACTTCATTCAGAAACAATGAATCAAAAGAAGAAGTTAGCGGTGTCCGTTAATTTGACATTTAGATATATCGACGAGGTTTTGTAAATTAATAATGAAAATTTCCATACATGTGTCAATGCGATATATCCCAGCGAACTAGATATTAAAGATACAACAGAGTCAAGCACATACGCTTCATACTTAGACATTTTACTTAATATAAACACAGACGGGAAATTAGCAACTACGCTATACAATAAACGCCACGATTTCGGATTTCCCGTCGTAAATTTTCCACATTTAAGTAGTAATATCCCTCAGACACCCGCATATGGAGTTTATATTTCACAAATGATCCGATATGCCAGGGCGTGCACAACATATGAAGCTTTCATATACAGCGGTAAACTGGTCACTAACAAATTATGGACACAGGGATATCGAAAACCGTGTTAAATGTCGACGTTCCGGAAATTTGCGGTTGGTATAATAGTATTATTTGGGACTACTCTGTTTCACAAATGTGAAAAGTGAAATGTTGAGTTGCCTTTTCATTGGCGGTTGTTGAGACGTCTGTACCAATTGTGACGAGGATACAGTCCTCACGTATTTTCATTGGACTTGACTGTGTGGACTCACGGCGGGTGTGACCGGTCGACAGGGGATACTTGCTCCTCCCATGGCACTTGATCCTACCTCTTGGTTTCCAGAGGTCCGTGTTTGTCCATTGTCACTGGATTTGTATCTATGTCCTGTACATTCTATTGATTTACACTTTGGTATCTGACGTTTTTATATGAGTATCACCTTACAATAGTAAATCATTAATACAAAGGTGGCGTATGGATATATATTTTCAGGTCACCTCAGATAGGTGACCTTATGCTATGAATCTTCGTTGTCCTTAAACAATTGAACATTTTACCTTCTTGAAAACTATTAGGATAAAACATTAATTTGCTAGAAAGGGGATAAATAACCTCTCCCCAAATTGTGAAATTTATTACGCTTCGGGTTGGAATTCTGATCTTGTGCGGAACTGATATGACCATAATGATTTATTGATTATGAAAACCATAAACCAATGGTCAGTCTATTCTCACTTTAATCATGTCCTACTCAGGTGACCTGAACCTCATATTTTTATAAAATCACACAAATAAAATTTCAAACAAAAAATCGCAGACATTAAGAAGTTTGCAAAAAAAAATCAATCCTATAGGGGAGATTAATCTTCAAATGTATCATTAAAATTTGTATAGAACTTAATTAATTACACGAATGATATCTATGAGAGAGAGAGAGAGAGAGAGAGAGAGATAGAGATGAAACGTACATACACAAAAGTGAGAGACACCCCACAAACACACAAACACGGACGTACCACACACATACACACACACACACTTTACTTGTTCTGTGAATGAACTGACTATTCAAAGTGATATTATATCCAATGAACGAGAATTGTTTTACTCTATTCAATCCATCGTGAATTTGCGTTAATATACAAACTCGAGTTTCTTATGGAATTTTAGGAACAAGATATAACGGGAAGACCATTTGATTTTGAGGAGGTTGGCAGAATTTAGAAACAAATATTCCGGATTCGAAAGAGAGAGAGAGAGAGAGAGAGAGAGAGAGAGAGAGAGAGAGAGAGAGAGAGAGAGAAACACTTACATAGAAAAAAATGAGACACCCCACACATACACACAAACACAGACGCATCATACACACATGTACACTAACAAACAAAAATTTACATGTACAAAAAAATGTTTACATCAACGCATAATTGTTATTATTCACAGATATGCAGACATACGCACACATACAAACATTCACAATCACATATGGCACACACACACACACACACACACACTTAACTCGTTCTGTGAGTGAACTGCCTATTCAAAGAGATATTGAATACAATATACGGGGATTATTTCCCTTTAACAACATAATACTCAATTTATCTGGACTAGAAGGTAATTGTCAACACTGTGCGTGTGAGAAGCTGTGAGACAAATGTCGCACTTATGTTGGAGCAGTTGTTGTCGCTCCGCATATATTACTGTTAAGGGCCGATATTACTTCACATATAGTCGTCCGCAATACACATATTGTCACCTCTTGTCACATATAATCGCCCCTCGTCACATATTGTCGCCTCTTATCATATATTGCCGCCCCTTGACACATATTGTCGTCCCAACTGCACAAATTGTCAACCTAGTCACATATTGTGACCTTTCGTCACATTTTATCATCTCTCGTCAGATATTCTCCCCTCTAGGCATATCCTTGCCTAAGAGTCGATTTATTAGATACACCTGTATTCGCCGATGAAAATGTGCGTCCTAGTTTTAGAGTACATATCGTTCTCCCTCTATTCAGGCCATTATGAATTTGCGTTGATATACAAATTCCAGATTTTTATGGAATTTTAGGAACAAGATATTAAGCGGAAGACCATTTGATTTTGAGGTGGCTTGCAGAATTTAGAAATAAATATTTTGGACTAGAACATACTGAAAATAAAAAATTTCTCTAAACTAGCAAGTTAATAATCTACGAAAGGTGTTTAGTATCAAAGAAGAATTGATAAATAAAATTGTCTCGTAATTACGAGATGATTATATAGTAATAACGAGAAAAGACTTCGTAATTATAAGATAAAAATATCGTTATTACGACAAACGATATCATAATTACAAGATAATTATGTCGTAATTACGATAAAAGATCTCGTAAATAGGAGAAAAGATCTCGTAATTACGAGATTCTTACGTCGTTAATACGAGAAAAGATAATGATGTTATTACGAGATAGATCTTGTAATTAGAAGATAATATCTAGTAATTAAGAGTTAATTATGTTGTTATTACGAGAAAAGATTTCTCGCAATAACGAGAAAATATGTCGTAATTACGAGATAGTTAGGGATAGGAAATTATAGAGACTCGGACAATAAATGTTAACATTTTCGGTCTGGCCGACGCAGTTTGATTATTATACGACAGCAGTCATAATTCTACGGAAGATTAATGCTGCCATGTGTAAAATATATATAATTCCGAAAGTTTGAGTTATCATCTTTTAATATCAATTTAATATATGGAATTTTCGAGTTATCTACATTGATTTTGAGGGTGGTATTAATTCATGCATTCAGTTCTGGTCAGCACAACAACTAGTCAGAGAACTACGTGAAGCCATTGGAATTAATCTTAATCTTGAACATTAGTGATTGATCATATAACACTCCTCAAGAAAAAAAAAATCAAGAACATTTATCATGTGTAATTTATGTTTATTGAGTTGAAGAGAATTTAATTCACTCAATTATAACTATTAATTGGATATCGACATAACCATCGTTGCCAATGAGCAAGACAAATTTGGTTATCTGAACAATAAAATTGCCTGATATTGTTTACATTAGGAAACTGACGGAACT
The DNA here is from genome assembly GCA_030159075.1 of Atrina japonica. Taxonomy (NCBI): domain Eukaryota; kingdom Metazoa; phylum Mollusca; class Bivalvia; order Pterioida; family Pinnidae; genus Atrina; species Atrina japonica. Next base: position 33,600 of record BROG01001608.1, on the reverse strand, counting down.
ATTGCCTATAATGAAACACACACGCTCAAAATTTCGAATTATTATCCCGATATTTCGAGTTATTATATATATTACGAGATAATTAACTATAATTTCCTATCCCTAACTACCTCGTAAATAAGATATCCTTTTTCGTAATACGAGAAACCTATCTCGTAATAACGAGATTATCTCGTAATTACGAGATGTTTCTCGTGATAACGAGATAAGTATCTCGTAATTACGATATCTTTTCTTATAATAACGACATAATTATCTCGTAATTACGATATCTTTTCTCGTTATGATGACATAATTATCTAGTAATAACGAGATATTTTCTCGTAAAATCGAGATAAATATGTCGTAATTACGAGATAATGTTATTATTTTTTTCTTTGATACTAATCAGTTTTCGTAATAATCTGACCTTAACTGTTGCTAAATTACTTTTGAAAAGGGACCTCCGTCGCCGAGGGGTTAGATCTGAGAAGAATGTATTCCCATGTGCTGAAAGGGTCTTGCCCTTCACCCTAACTTAATCAACAGTCTATGTAGTATGTCAGGTCTCGTACACGTTGTATCTAATATTACCCACTTACTTCCTACATCTCTACATACTTCCTTAACGTTTGAAAAAGAAATTAGCAAAGCAATTACAACATGTGATGACAGCAACAACGACCATAGTTAAAACACACACACACATAAAAACTGCTGACTATGTAAGACAGGTTTTGTACACTGCCAGATAGTACATATAATAACTTAAAACAGACAATTTTATCAAAATAAATCAATATGCGTAAGATTTTTGAGAAAAAATTACCTTTCTACAATTTGTAATTGACATTTTGTTTCCTTTTAGCCAATAAACTAACTAACTGATGACCTGAATTGTTTACAGAATTCGAGAGGTTCCCGTGAAGTATTTGCGAAGGGCGTGGCATGCTAGGGGACGCTGACCACTTCAGGACCATTAGCTATATCCCGTTTGGGATCTAATTTGTCCTATTCTAATGGACTTTGAAATTCGGTTATCCATTGGTACTTCTCTGTGTTTATTTTTAATCAATTATTTTAAATAATGAATTGTTCACATATTAATTTTCAGTTATTGTACAACGATTAACAAGTAACATTGTTGGCTCTGATATTGGTATTAAGTGTGTGTGTGTGTGTGTGTGTGTGTGTGTGTGTGTGTGTGTGTGTGTGTGTGTGTGTGTGTGTGTTGGGGATGTCATGCTGTTAGAGGAAACTAGAGTGCCTGGAGGAATCCCTTTTGTCCGACTTGGCGACCGACATACCATCTCATATACCCCATGTACAGGTAGCATTGAGAAAATATAGATTTAGCTGAGTTTTTAATTAATGAAACAAATATCACTCCGCTTGAAAACAGGTCTAGAGAACAAATATCACTCCGCTTGAAAACAGGTCTAGAGAACAAATATCATCTTTACAAATATCATAAACATAATGCCAACGTTATACTGCTCAAGACGATATGGTTTTTATCAGCCAATTGTCAATTTTGCAACCACTGAACATTCCTGTGGGCATTTGATTGTGTTTGTAATTGTGGTCCACTGGTATAAGTATCAGGTAAATCGTTAAAGTCACAAACAATGTTACTGAGGTAGGGCTGTGGAGCAAGGGCTTCATCTGCGATTAAAAATAATTAAAATTAATAAATTCCCGACGTTTTCATTGGTTAACAATCTAGAAAACATTCGAGTCATACATCAATGACGTGAACGGTAATTAAGCCGCGCCCCCGGACGGCATTACTTTGTATTACATGTTGGCAATTTGCAAAACACAAATATGTTTTACGTCACGCTAGATAAAAAGAGGTCATCGTAGTGAAAGTGGTTATAAGTTTCAGTCGCTAATATACCACGAAACTGAAAAATATATTAGTAACACCCTGTCTTCCATTGCATCTGGTAATTTCGAATCAGCCCCAAGTTCAAGTGCATTAGCATCAGTTTAAATTCAAGTACAGTCAGGCCTATTCCCTACTGTATCGCTACTGCAGTTATGTCTACTTATCCTGCGAAGGGCAATTCAAAGCATTGAATATATTAATATTCCAGTATCATTGAATACCATTAATACTCTCTCCATGGGATTTATTTCAAATTCCTCTTTCAATAACTGTAATTTTAACTAAAGCAGCCACACATCAACTTCTCTTCCTAGATTCGTCGTGATGATGACGTAAAAATAACGTAAAAGTAACATATGGCACTGTTAACACTATTTAAACTCGAAAATTGTCTAAAGCTAAGATCGTCATTTTTTTACAGTGGTAACTCTTAGACGAATTTAAGCTATTATTTTAGAGATATTATTTGGCCTTGTATGATACCACTTTATCTTTAGAAAACACACATACGTTTGAAATTGGAGTTCAACTGATGAAGTCTAATTGACAGAAACGACATCGTCTTGAGCATTATAACTTTGGTATTATGTTTATGATATTTATAACCACTAGGTCGTTGCCACTGCTGGTGGACCGTTTGAGTCCCCGAGGGTATACATAAACCTAGAACCTGGTGTTTCATTCAATAATTGTGTTTTATTATAAGACTGTTTGAAAAGCGCCGCTTCTTTAATTTACCTACACGCCTTAAAAAGGTGTTCTTTTATAAACCGTTCACTTCTTCACCTTGTTTCTGTGATCTACCTGTACAACAACAAGGGGTCTTTCTTAATTAATTGAAGAAATCTGATCATGTATTAATGGATTGTCGTGGTAACATTTCTCAAATTGTGAGACATGCATTGCAAAACAAATGTAATATAATAGTACAGTTATTACCCTAACCCCATCTTGAAAAAAATGGACCCATCTCCTAAGTCATTTTAAGGACCAAAAGCACGCCCTTTAACCTAAATTCCTGCGCCCACCTATGATAATTAGATGGATTCTGACTACACGTCATCAGGTAATTGCCAATTTTTACTACGAATAATAGCTCATGTAAATAGATTAAAATGTTATTTTGCGTTCATTTGAAACAAGTGATACAAAACATCACTAGCCTTGAAACGGAAGGTAAATATTTAATCTTAAAGTTGTTATAAATACTGAGATCCACGGGTACACACACACCAAATAATGAATTAAAACAGTCGAACGATTAACTGGATTTCTTTACTGCAATGTCAGAAATGACCGACAAGTATTTAAATAACAAACATATCAGTATGATCAGGGTCTTTGTTAACAGTCACGTGATGGTTAACATATTGTGCAATAACTCCATGTTACCTAGATTGCGCTCTGTAATTTGTTTACATTTTATATCCGTCAAGGTCTGTAAGTTATTGACGTGGAAAATATCTATTTGCACTGCTCGGGTATGGTGTTGATATATTTTAAAGTCTTTATTATAAATATACATATCAACTTGCATCATGGTGAACAACTAAATACCAAGTTAGATAACTCTGTATTTACAACACAGACAAAATTAGGAATCTAAATTAATTTAATTCGAAATCACAAATCCACTATTGCGTCGTTCTTTGAATACTCACATAAAACAGCATAGAAATTGACAAGATTTACAACAGGAACACGTTAATCAATATCTATATGACTTTAAATGTGAAATGTGTTATTTTTCCTCTTATGGAATAATCTGTATCCAGTTTCGTATTTTGACAATAATATCTGAAAAAAAAAAGTTTTTAGAAATAAAGAAATACGTCTCACTACCTGTCCAAATAACCATATATTTGGATTAATATAATTTATTTATAAACTGGATAACCTCCTCTAAGCTTCATATAAGATGGTGATATTCATAAAATATCGTAAATGATATGAACAACTCATATGACTGCATCATTCGTTCATAGTTACCAGATCTTGAGAGCGAATGTGATGTACAAATGTGTAACATTTTCTAATGTAAGTTTAACTTCTCCGCGGATGAATACAAGTATACAGTAAACGAAACATTGTGTTCTGCATGTCACTTGCACATTTTAGCTTTAATTCTATGTTCAACATGAATTATACGTATGACTGTATAAATTAACAGTCAAGATATAAGACAAACCTAATTATTTCATATAGTCATTTGTCAACTTTGCTACTTCAATGTAGTAAGATCTTGTTTTCAACTGCATCATCATAGTGTGTAAATCTCTACTATGATAAAACATGACAGTATCTCTCCAAGTATGAACATTTTATATTTAGTGGCAAACATTTTTGATACAATGTTCTCACAGTATCAGAAATCGTGTTCAGTAAACTAGCAACAGGTTCGCAAATTTTACGGTCGGTATAATGATCTTGGTTGCAATTACTGTTTCATTAAATGGGATGTTGCTTTACCTGTTCGATTATGGTTGCTGAATCGTGTATACCTATTTTGCCGATAATTTTTTTATCACTTAATCTGTTTGAATTTGACTGTGAACTCGCAGCGGGTGTTATCTGTAAACAATGGACGCTTTCTCCTCCGTGGCACCATATTCCATATCCGTATTTGCAGAGATCGGTGTTTGTCAAATGTACTGTCTTGTCTCGCGAACCATATGATTGGTACTTTGGTATTTCGGGTTTGTGCACGATCGTCGTGTAAAAGCGCACTTGAATTTGTGCATCGTTAAATACATGTCATATTAACGTCTGTACCAATTGTGACAAAGATTCACCAATTTACTGCATCTATGTCTTCTGTACTGTATCTATGACTACTGTACTGTATCTATGGCTACTATACTGTATCTTTGACCACTATACTGTATATATAACCACTTTACTGTATCTATGACCACTATACTGTATCTATTACCTATATACTGTATTTCTGACTACTGTACTGTATCTAAGACTACTAAACTGTATCCATGATGACTACACTATATATGACTTCAATACTGTATCTATGACCACTACCCTGTATCCATGATCACTTTACTGTATCTATGAATACTATACTGTATCTATGAATACTATACTGTATCTATGATTACTATACTGTATCTATGACCACTATACTGTATCTATGACCATTATACTGTATCTATGACCATTATACTGTATCTATGGCTACTTTACTGTATCTATGACCACTGCACAGTATCTATGACTAATATATTGTAACTATGACTACTATACTGTATCTATGACAAGTATACTGTATCTATGACTACTATTCTGTATCTATGACTACTATTCTGTATCTATGACTACTGTACTGTATGTATGACTACTATATTGTATCTATGACTATTCTAATGTATCTATGACTACTGTACTGTATCTATGACCACCATACTGTACCAATGACCACTACCCTGTATCTATGACCACTATACTGTACCTATGACTTCTTTCCTGTATATATGACTACTATACTGTATGTATGACTACTATATTGTTTCTATGACTACTCTACTGTTTCTGTGACTACTGTACTGTATATTTGACTACTCTGCTGTATCTATTACTACTATACTGTTTGTATGACTACTGTAATGTATCTTTGACTACTGTACTGTATCTATGACTGCTATACTGTATCTATGACCACTATACTGTATCTATGACTGCTGTACTGTATCTATGACCACTATACTGTATCTATGACCACTATACTGTATCTATGACCACTTTAATGTATCTATGACCACTATAGTGTATCTCTGACAACTTTAATGTATCTATGACTTCTGTACTGTATCTATGATCACTAGACTATATCAATGACCACTACACTGTATCTATGACCACTATACTATATTAATGACCACTATACTGTATCTATGACCACTATACTGTATCTATAACTACTGTACTGTATCTACGACTTTTGTACTATACCTATGACCACTGTACTGTACCTATGACCACTATACTGTATCAATGACCACTACACTGTATCTATGACCACTATACTATATTAATGGCCACTATACTGTATCTATGACATCTGTACTGTACCTATGACCACTATACTGTATCAATGACCACTACCTTGTATCTATGACCACTATACTGTACCTATGACTTCTCTCCTGTATATATGACTACTATACTGTATGTATGACTACTATATTGTTTGTATGACTACTCTACTGTTTCTGTGACTACTGTACTGTATATTTGACTACTCTGCTGTATCTATTACTACTATACTGTTTGTATGACTACTGTAATGTTTCTTTGACTACTGTACTGTATCTATGACTGCTATACTGTATCTATGACCACTTTACTGTATCTATGACTTCTGTACTGTATCTATGACCACTATACTGTATCTATGACCACTATACTGTATCTATGACCACTATAATGTATCTATGACCACTTATAGTGTATCTCTGACAACTTTAATGTATGTATCTATGACTTCTGTACTGTATCTATGATCACTAGACTATATCAATGACCACTACACTGTATCTATGACCACTATACTATATTAATGACCACTATACTGTATCTATGACCACTATACTGTATCTATAACTACTGTACTGTATCTACGACTTTTGTACTATACCTATGACCACTGTACTGTACCTATGACCACTATACTGTATCAATGACCACTATACTGTATCAATGACCACTACACTGTATCTATGACCACTATACTATATTAATGGCCACTATACTGTATCTATGACATCTGTACTGTACCTATGACCACTATACTGTATCAATGACCACTACACTGTATCTATGACCACTATACTATATTAATGGCCACTATACTGTATCTATGACATCTGTACTGTATCTATGACCACTATACTATATCTATAACCTGTATACTGTATTTCTGACTACTGTACTATATCTATACACAGTCCAAGGCCATAACAGGTTACATTACATGTCGAAAATATCGGTCATGAATTTAAATTTCAAAGACATTTTGACGGTTAGACATGAACGGATTCTTTGTTCACATACCCGTCACATAAAGGTTTTCCAGTTAAACGTATTGTTCTGTTATTCTGAGTAAGCTAAATTTAACATGTAAATTCAATTCTTCAAGCTTTGTACATTGTTGAATCTGTCATATATTCTGACATCGGTATGGCGTTGCGCAATCGACACAAACTTTAGAGAACATTTGCAATGATAAACGTGACCTTCTGTTGTCTCCTTTAGCGAATGCCTACAGAAATTCGCGTGTTATACGTCATATGTTCAATTTATAATCCTTTTAAAGTAAAATGTATTATTTTAGTCTCAGCCTTTACCTTAATTGACAATTTTGACAACGGAATCTAATATCATATCTTTTTCAGACAAATTCAAATTGTTCCCAGTAACTGTAAATGCCACGGTATATTATTTCAATAGAAATCTTAATTACTACTGTAATAAAAAATGTGTAAGGAGCCACATCATTCAACATGTGTTGTAAAATACAACATGGCGACTGAATGGGTGTAAATTATAACATGGCAACTTAGTCGATGTAAATTATAACATGGTATCTAAGTGTACCATTCAGATATTACACATACACATTGTCTAACGTGTACCATTTAGATATTACAGTTTTGCATTGTCTAACGTGTACCATTTAGATATAACAATTACACATTGTCTAACGTGTACCATTTAGATATTACAGTTTCGCATTGTCTAACGTGTACCATTTAGATATTACACTTACACATTGTCTAACGTGTATTATTTAGATATTTCACTTACACATTGTCTTACGTGGACAATTTAGATATTACACTTATACATTGTGTAACGTGTACCATTTAGATATAACACTTACACATTGTCTAACGTGTACCATTTAGATATAACACTTACACATTGTCTAACTTGTACCATTTATATATTACAGTTACACATTGTCTAACGTGTACCATTTACGCATTATACTTTAATGGTAAGTTAGTTGGCGTAGATTATACTACGGTAATTTACTAGGTGTAAATTACAACAAGAAAACATAGTAGGCATAAAATAAAATATAGCAAGATAGTGGGCGTAAATCATAACATGATAATTTACTATACTGTATCTATGACCAGTATACTGTGTGTATGACTACAATACTGTGCAGTATTTAGGACCACTATACTGTATCTATGACCATTCTACCGTATCTATGACCACTATACTGTATGTATGACTACTATACTGTATGTATGACCACTATACTGTATCTATGACCACTATACTGTATCTATGATTACTATACTGTATCTATGACTACTATACTGTATCTATGACAACTATACTGTATCTATGGCTACTACTCTGTATTGATGACTACTATACATCTTCGTTGGGTCTCTTCTTAAATAAACTGTGCGCACAATATATTTAAAGCGGTTTGGCAAAGTGTGGAGGTCACAGGTACTTAAGTAAACATACAAAGTTTTGTAAGAACTATCCCCAATATTAAGCCGCACAATGATTGCGTAGTAAAAGAGGATGAGATACATAGAGGTTACAGATGGAGTCGCAACTGAGAATTAAACAGAAAATATCATCTGTTAGACATATTGACTTATGCAATGTTGACCAAATTTGCCAGGCGAACGACTTAAGGCCCCATTGTGCCTCTTCATAAATATTCAGAGGAGCAATATAATTTAACTGCGCATAATATAGCTAAACTCTGTGTTATTGCATTCTATCTAACGTCTGTTGTAATTACCGAAAAATTTCATTGGTATACATAGTCCAAAGCCATAAAAGGTTACATTACATGTCGAAAATATCGGTCATGAATTTAAATTTCAAAGACATTTTGACGGTTGGACATGATCGGGTTTTTGTTCACATACCCGTCACATAAAGGTTTTCCAGTTAAACGTATTGTTCTGTTATTCTGAGTAAGCTAAATTTAACATGTAAGTACAATACTTCAAGCCTGGTACATTGTTGAATCTGTCATATATTCTGACATCGGTATGGCGTTGCATAATTGACACAAATTTTAGAGAACATTTGCAAATATAAACGTGACCTTCTAAACTGTTGTCTCGTTTAGCGAATGCCTACAGAAATTTTGTACGTATTGTACGTAATATGTTCAATTTATAATTCTTTTAAAGTGAAATGTATTATTTTAGTCTCAGCCTTTACCTTAATTGACAATTTTGACAACGGAATCTAATATCATATATTTTTTAGATAAATTCAAATTGTTCCCAGTAACTGTAAATGCCACGGTATATTATTTCAATAAAAATCTTAATTACTACTGTAATAAAAAAAATGTGTAAGGAGCCACATCATTCAACACACTTATTTGTTGTAAATCACAACATGGCGACTGAGTGGGTGTAAATTATAACATGGCAAGTTAGTAGATGTAAATTATAACATGGTATCTAAGTTGGCGTACGTTATAGAATGGCAACTAAGTAGGTGTAAATTATAACATGGTATCTAAGTGTACCACTGTACTACTGTACTGTATGTATGACCACTATACTGTATCTATGACTCTTATACTGTATCTATAACCATTTTACTTTATCTATGACTACTGTAATGTATCTATGACCACTATACAGTACATAGGATTACTGTACTGTATCTATGACCACTTTACTGTATCTATGACTACTACACTGTATCTATGACCAGTATACTGTATCTATGACTACTATATTGAATATATGACCACTATATTGTATACTATAATATATCTATGACTACTAATCTGTATCTATGACCACTATACTGTATCTATGACCAATATACTGTATCTATGACTACTATAATATATTTATGACTATTTCTCTGTATCTATGACTACTATACTGTATCTATGAGTACTATACTGTATCTATGACCGCTATACTGTATCTATGACTTCTGTACTGTATCTATGACTACTACACCTTATATGACTTCTATACTGTATCTATGACCACTACACTGTATCTATGACTACTACTGTATCTATGACTACTATACTGTATCTATGACTACTGTACTGTATCTATGACTATTCCTTATTGACACATATGAAAAATATTCAGTTAAACGTTGTATCTTGCAAAACTTATAAGAACTTTAAAACAAGGAAATGAGACTTTATAAGAAAACAATCACAGACACAATACAAAATAAACGGTAAATAGTCAAAATTAAATTGAAATTGCAATTTATTTGTTATATTTTGAAAAATGTTATATTCATAACATATAGAATAAAAAGTAAAAGGTGCATCAGTTTTGGCGTGTCACTGTATATGTAATAAACTGACTTTTATATAACCCCCCAATCCTAAAGATTCCTTGTACCTATTTATCAGTTATTTGTAAACATGGACGTATAGAAATGAGAATAGCTGTGACATGCATTAAATTATAGACAAGCAAAGTATAATAAAGATAAGATAATGTTTATGATACTGAAAATCTCAGCAAAACACTCTAAACATGGAGGATACCAAAACATTGAAGTTGATATTTGTTAGATCACCTTGTTGGGACGCAAAGTATTTACATGATGTTGTATCTGTCAGTTTATTGCTCTTGTTTGGAGGATGTGAAATTGTGTTGGTGTGAATATGAAACATCAGATGTAAATTACTTAATTACTGGGACAATGACTTTTCAATGCATCTTTATATGCAAGGAAAACATACAAAGAATAAATACAATAACATCGCATTTAACAGATACTTTGCATACTAGCCTATACACAGTGACATATATACAATGTAAACATACACAGAACACAAACAACATTTACAACACACTTCAACTATTATCATACACACAGATAAAATTACACATATGCTATAACAAAACGAAACATTTATACAACAAATGTACAAATAACACATAATACAAACATATAACACACATGCCATGTATATACATCATACATATACAACACAAATACCAGACATATCACATACATGCAACACAGATTAACCAGGCCAAAATATAGAACAAACCCATACAACAAACATCACACGCATGAAACACAGCTCATATACATGATACATATAATATCAAAAATATAACACACATATCAAAAATATGACACACATCAAACATACATCACGTCAAATAGACAACACATATCAAACATACAACACATATAGAAAACACACATCAAACATACAACACATATAGTAAACACACATCAAACATACAACACACATCAAACATACAACAGATATAGTAAACATACATCAAACATACAACACACATCAAACATACAACACATATAGTAAACACACATCAAACATACACCACATATAATAAACACACATCAAACATACAACACATATAGTAACACACATCAAACATACAACACATATAGTAAACACACATCAAACATACAACACACATAATAAACACACATCAAACATACAACACATATAGTAAACACACATCAAACATACAACACACATCAAACATACAACACATAAAGTAAACACATATCAAACATACAACACATATATTAAACACACATCAATCATACAACACACATGAAACATCCAACACATATAGTAAACACACATCAAACATACAACACACATAATAAACACACATCAAACATACAACACATATAGTAAACACACATCAAACATACAACACATATAGTAAACACACATCAAACATACAACACATATCAAACATACAACACAAATAGTAAACATACATCAAACATACAACACATATAGTAAACATACATCAAACATACACCACATATAGTAAACACACATCAAACATACAACACACATCAAACATACAACACATATAGTAAACACACATCAAACATACAACACATATAATAAACACACATCACACATACAACACACATCAAACATACAACACATATAGTAAACACACATCAAACATACAACACACATAATAAACACACATCAAACATACAACACATATATTAAGCACATATCGAACATACAACACATATAGAAAACACACATCAAACATACAACACACATCAAACATACAAAACACATCAAACATACAACACACATAGTAAACACACATCAAACATACAACACACATCAAACATACAACACACATCGAACATACAACACATATTGTAAACAAACATCAAACATACAACACACATCAAACATACAACACACATCAAACATACAACACATATAGTGAACACACATCAAACATACAACACACATCAAACATACAACACACATAAAAACACAACTCATATTAATCATACAACACATATAGTAAAAACAAATAAAATATACAACACATATAGTAAACACACATCAAACATACAAAACATATAGTAAACACACATCAAACATACAACACATATAATAAACACAAATAAAACATACAACACATATAGTAAACACACATCAAACATACAAAACACATCAAGCATACAACACATATAGTAAACACACATCAAACATACAACACATATATTAAACACACATCACACCTACAACACATATAGTAAACACACATCAAACATACAACACACATCAAACATACAACACACATCAAACACACAATACATATTAATCATACAACACATATAGTAAACACACAAAAAACATACAACACATATAGTAAACACACATCAAACATACAACACATATAATAAACACACATCAAACATACAACACATATAATGAAAACAAATCAAACATACAGCACATGTTAATCATACAACACATATAGTAAACACACATAAAACATAAAACACATATAGTAAACGCACATCAAACATACAACACATATAGTAAACACACATATAAAATACAACACATATAGTGAACACACATCAAACATACAACACATATAGTAAACACACATCAAGCATACAGCACATATAGTAAACACACATCAAACATACAACACATATTGTAAATACACATCAAACATACAACACACATCAAACATACAACACATATAGTAAACACACATCAAACATACAACACACATCAAACATACAACACACATAAAAATACAACACATATTAATCATACAACACATATAGTAAACACACATAAAACATACAACACATATAGTAAACACACATCAAATATACAAAACATATAGTAAACACACATCAAACATACAACACATATAATAAACACAAATCAAACATACAACACATATAGTAAACACACATCACACATACAACACACATCAAGCATACAACACATATAGTAAACACACATCAAACATACAACACATATAGTAAACACACATCAAACATACAACACATATAGTAAACACACATCAAACATACAACACATATAGTAAACACACATCAAACTTACAACACACATCAAACATACAACACACATCAAACATATGTGTGTAGTAAAATGGGGATTGACAGCCAGTTTGCACTCAATGCACTTAAAAAATTGGAAATCCCCAAAAATCTAAAAATAGAACAGATAAAAATTTTGGAAATCCCCAAAAATCCCCAAATAATAAAAAATTTCCAAAATTTTTTTTAATTTTAGAAATTTTTTTAAAAAAATGATTTATTTATTTATTTTATTAGTTTTATTAGTTTTTATTAGTTTTATTAGTTTTTATTAGTTTTATTTATTTATTTTTAGATTTTTTATTAATTGATATATATTGTTATTTGCTTAGTTTATTTATTTTCTTTTCTAAGTTTTTGGTTAACATATAAGAAAAAACGATTATGTTATAAAAGAAAAGATGAGTGAAGAAAAAAAAAATATCGTTACCGTCAAATCGTTTGACATAAATAAGATGACGATATCATCACCAATTAAAAAAAGAAGTGGTTATTTTTTACAAATTAAATATCAGTATTCTGAAACCGAAGAAGAACAACCTCTTAGATTGAAGACTCCAGTTTTATTTTCATTTGGCATACATACAAAATTTAGACCTAATTACACAATGTCATTGAAATTATCTGATGAGGAAAACAAGGATTTCAAAGAATTATTAGAAAAAATAGAAAAGTTTGTCGCTAGAGAAGTAGCTCAACATCAAAGCGTGATTAAAAGATGGAGGGCTCTCGAAGATTTTTATATATTAAAAGGAGAAGAAAGGAATATTTTTTATCCTAAATTACGAGTGGATGATGAAGAAATTGTTAGTAAATTCATGACGAGGGATAAAACGGTTGTAAAACCGAATGATTATATTAATAGATTTTGTAACGTAAACACTATATTAACTTTTCAATACATTTTTATAGGACCTCAAACTCAATCGATTTGTATTTATGCTAATCCCGTCGTGGTTAATGAAATGATTGGGTTTGAATCTTTTGAAATGGATTTATCGGATATAGAATTATCGGATGAGGAATAAATAAAATATTATAGACATAATACCAAAGTTATAGTGCTCAAGACGATACCGTTTCTGTCAATTAGACGTCATCAGTTGAGCTTCAATTTAAGTATGTGTTTTTCTAAAGACAAAGTGGTGTCATACAGGGCCAAATAATATATCTAAAAGTATAGCCTAAATCCGTCTAAGAGTAACCACTGTAAAAAAATGACTATCTTAGTTTTAGAAAACTTTCGAATTTAAATGGTATCAACAGTGCCAAGTGATTAAAAATGATTTTCTAATAAGTAAAAAAATGCGCTAAAAAAAAAAAATGTCTTTTCAAGAAATGTTAAATAGTATTGGATTTGATATCGAAGATGTAACATGGTGTATGATGCCTTGTTCAAGTAGACGTCCAGATTATTGTCCATATCCATCTCTCCCAGATTCCATTTTTTGTTATTATCATCATAAAAAGATGAAAGATCGTGATTTCAGACCTTTGAAATTATGTGAAAGATGTAAATGTTGGATATCGGATTCTTGTCTTCATACGTTATGTCCTACATGCGACAATCGAAAACAGCGTGCGCATCATTATTATTTAAAAAATAGAGAAGAAAAGAAAAAAAAGTAATTTATATTATACATTATGTTAATATAAATTATAAAAATATGAAAATACTTAAGAAAATTTAAATAAATATAAAATAACCTGAAAATGTTGAGTTAACAGAATCTCTGTATTTATAAATTAGATGAAAAACAAATGTCAGACGCTCCTCCACTTCTTAGGAGACTATACTATGAAAAATGTGTAGAGAATATCGAACGCGATAGGTATCATTATCCATTCATTCAACGCGTTTCACGTAGCAGAAGACTACATACATATGTCTCTCATTATCATATATATTGGTCGTTATATAAACTTTACGGAGGAGAGGAAGACTGTTGTACAACTACCCAGTGTGTGAAAAAAAATTATTGGTATTGTTATTTTCGAAAAGACGAAGCGTGGGATGAAGACGTCGATTGGAGGAATAAACGCGAATGGTATCGTTATAATTTCGAGTTGGACAAGGACGAGGCATGGGATGATGAAGTCGATTGGCGTAATAAATTATTATTCGTTAATCCTAATGAGGAGTCCACCTCTTTCGATCTAAATTATAAAGCGTGGATTAAATATAATAAATATACTTCTTCTCCCAAAGCATGGGATCCCGAGACGAATTGGTATAACAAAAGATTATGGTTCGAGTATAATCGCGAATCCGGGAGAGACGAGTCGTGGGACCCGACTATAGATTGGGAGAAAAAGCATATCGTATATACATCTTCTGAAATACAGTGGAAAAACTGGGTTGATCATAATAATTACGTCGAGTTATATGATGACGGAGAGGAAGAAGTCGACGATTCTTATCCTACCGTCTTACCGTGGGATCCCGAGGTGGATTGGTACAACAAGAGTTCGTGGGCTAAGTACTATGTCGAGGTTAGTCTAGGTGATGAACCATGGGATCCCACCGTTAATTGGACTTTAAAATGTCTATCGTATTACTATGGCATATAGTTTTGATGATTATGATTTATGATGATGATTAATTAATTTATATTTTACGTAAAACTATAAATTATTTTATTTTATAAAAATATAATCCGTCGGTTGTTCCGTACATAAGATTAATTTAGAATGTTTACGTTGCGACAGTTCGTATTTGAGTCGTTTTTTTTCTTCTTCCGGAACGACATCGTTTTCGTCTAGACATTCGTTATAACTGAATTTATCTTTAGTGAAAAAGAGAGCGACCCATTTAATCTGTGTGCGAAAGTCTTTGGATGCACTGTTGTAACGTGTGTCAAGATCCACACGGATTGATTAGCATGTCTTCCCGAAAAGGCTAACATGGATAGAGCATCGGCTTTTTTTTTAATTTGTTTAGTAGCCGAACAATCGTCGATGATGTACAGCGTGGGTGTACCCTTGTATCCATTGTAAAAGTGTCGCAGCGTGTCCTGTAATAATTCTTCTCCGTTGTTAGAAACGGGATTGACGATGACGACTCGTTTGTCTTTCGGTTGTTTGACGTTGTCACCTATCCATTTTCTCGATTTATACGCTTTATTAAAGTCTATCGAGGGACATAGGATCACGATGTGAGATCGAAGTCTTTATATTCATGTTCTAATAGATCGAGAACGAATTCCGTTTTTCCACATCCTGTAGCTCCTACAACCATAGCGGAGTGAGGTTCTTTCATAAACATTTTTTTTTATAAGGTTTTTTATTTTATTTTTCTTAAGAGATTACATTTTCGAAACGACAGTCTGTTATGTTAATCTGTCCATCTTTAATGACGAAGATGTAAACGTCTACGGGATCTGTGTCGGTTTGCGCCGTTTTCTCTATGCGAACGGAAACGCCTTCACTGATGTTTTGTAGCTTACGACCTGTACCGTGTAGATAATTTTCGGTTGTCGTTCTCAGATCGAGCCAGAGAGCGAAATGGTCGTAAAGAAATTTTCCAAGAGTCATTTCCGTCAATTGGAGTTCTTTAGCGATTAATTCCGTAGTAATTTCTCGATTCAAAGATGAAGAGAAAAACTTTTTAATCTCGTTGAAGTGGTGTTGAGGTCTCATACCTGCTGAAAACAGTTGATTCGGTTGTCCTTCGATGGTCGTTTCCACTTTGTTGATTCTCGGATTATAAAATTTTTCGGGGTCGTTGTTAGTAATGTCTTTGAAGAGAAACAGAATGCCCGCGAGAGAGTGTGCGGGGGTGTTGATCTGATAATTGAGGATGGTGTCCGATTTACTCATCGTCGTTTTGCGATATCGTAATATTTGGTTGAAGTAATAGACATGTTGTCCCTTATATCTCTGTCTAATCCTGCGAGCGAGTTCTTCGTCGGTGATTTTCTCGAATTCCAAGACGAGGTTGGTTACCTTGTAATTCGTCTTTTTATCGGCGTCGTCGGAGTCCGTCTCGACGACGTGTTTGGCGTCGTTGAAGGTCAGCATGTATTCCAATCGATCTTGTAATCCCGCTTGATAAAAAGTCTCGCTCGTTTCCAAGATTTCGAAGTCCAGGGGAATGCAAAAGCGGTTCCCGAATGCTGCAGCGATCTCATTGTCTTCGCTATGATGGCGGTGTATTGTGTAGTTGATGGGTTTTGCTCTTAGTTTGTTGAGAAGATTGCTCTGTATTCCCTGATAGGTCATGTTGCGACGTTCTATCTTCCAGAGATCGTTGTAGACGAAGAATTTATCGGCGTCGTCGATGCTTTGAACGGTGTTTCCCGAGATCTTCACCTCGATTTTCTTGACGATGTTACGTCCTAGATTATTGTAAATACCCGTTTTGGTGAGATCGCCACCGTCCACAGCACAGTTTAGTGCTTCTGGGAACGATGACGTCGTTCTCGCTTAGATTGGGGAAACGAACCGTCAACGTTTGGTTTTCTTCGATGCTCGAAGGATTGTGAGAGACGGTCACCGTTTGTCGTATACCCTTCACTCCACGAGGTGTACGTAATCGTCTATTGGGATCGAGAATGTGTCCGTAATCGTAACTCATTATCATTATTTTTTTTATTACTTAATAAAAAATTTAAAGCGTTTTTAAAAAAATGCATGATCCGTATACATTTGATAATCCGACGTACGACGACGACTACGAAATGCAAGAGACTCCCTCGAATCCAGCCGATGACTCTGGAAAACCTGCGGAGACGTCGTTCGTCGATAATCTCGATTTAGATGTTTTTCATTTACCGGAACCACCCATCTCTCCTGGAGAAGATCAACTCGGACGTTTAAAAACCGACCGTCTCATGGATGAATGGAAAAAAGCAACTGGGGGTAAGCCCGATAAAAACATAAAATTTACATCCAAGGGTAATTATTCACTCTATGCCGAGTGGGAGGGTAAGGAGATTTTATTAAACAATCAACGTAATCCTAAGGAATTTGTAAAAGCGACGACGTTAAAAGATAGAGGAGATACTCAATTTGTTAGAGCGCTAGGTCTCTACGAACAACTTCCCCAAAGTAAAAAAGCGAAGGCGGTGGTCTGCGAGACTAATAGCGTTTTAGAAGAGATCGAAATGACCACTTTTAATAGCGACGAAACGTCTGCGAAACGATTAGACGACAGTATAACGACGTTATCCGATAGCATACACGATCTCGCCGATAATGAGGAACTACTACCCATGAGGGAACTGTTGGGATTGGATAAGAGTCTGAGAACCGTTCGCGGCACGTTGCGCGTTCAAGAAGCTAAGAGAGTGGAGACGGAACGCATGTTGTCGCAGTGGAAGGAAGATCTCGAAAATAATCCCGGCGACAGGGAACGCATCGAGAGGGAGATCGCCAAGATGCGAGGCGAATTGGACGCCGTGAACGAGAGTATAAACATCCTGAAGGGACGGTTAAAGTCGCAACTCGCCACCATCAAAGAATCGATCGCGAGGTTGCTAGATGACAACGTCTCTTTGAGAGAAAGGATCGTCGATCTCTTCAGAGAACAGGGCGTCACCATTTTCAGTATACTGACGGCGATCGGCATGACGATAGGTTTCTTAGTCGAATTGTTCCTTCCGGGAACGACGGTCGCACCGACTCCACCACCTCCACCTCCCGGTAAGGGTGGTGGATTGGGAGAATGGGTCAAGAAACAGCTGGACGCGGTCGGGAAATCTTTGGATGTTAGGTATGATCGTCGTTGGAGGGTTATTAACGAAACTCGACGAAGATAAGAAAAGAAAATAACGCTAGAGTCAAGACAGCTGTCTTCTGATCTTCGTGATCGATTTCTAGTGACTCCTGTACTATAGGTAATGATGGTTTTACTTGTATGGGAGGTTTTTTATCATCATAATCGTCTACAACGATAGGTTTAATTTTTTTTTAGGAGGAAGAAGCGTTTTTTTAACGTTGAGATCGAGATTCTTACCCGCTTTCGCCGTGTCGGGAGCGATTAATATTTCGTTATCGTAACCGGCAATGTTTTTACCTATGTTTAGTTTCATGTCGCTGGGCATCATGTAGAGTCCGGGGTGAACGACGTAGTCGAGTTTGGAATTAGCATACTTTAAACAGTCTTCGTAACGCGAGAGGTCTGCGGGTAAGTCGACCGGTCGATTGATGGCGTCCTCGACGTTCGCTAAAAACTGTTTCTGCGCGTCTAACGAGGAGGCGCCGACGTCCACGATGGACGACCTCGTTTCTCCCTGTGCACCTAAGATTGCCCAGACGAATACGCGAATGGACGCGTCTAATCTAGCTAAACCCGGAAGCGTGAAACCCTTCGATTTATCCGTAATAAAAGTAGACCACTTCTCGTCGTATTTCCCGAAGAAGGTTCCCTTGATTTTCCAGTCTGAGTCGACGGGGACGTCGAATTCGCGACAGAGTCGTTTGTAGGACGATAAGTCTACGTTGTTACTTTCATGATCGAAATTGGCGTCGCTGGGTAAGGGAACTGCGACCTCTTTCAACGCTCTTCTGATTTGATAATAGATGTGAAAACGAAAAAACGACTTGGATAGCGCGTCGTTTCCCATGTCCAACGTCACCCCGCATCCCGTCGTCGCGTACCAGACCGCGAAATTTAACTGATTCTGCCAGAATCCCCTGATGGGATGCCGATGCCAACGATCCAACTTAGTCTTGAATTCCGGCGAGAGACCCGCTAAGATGTCCGGTTTCTGGTATCGTATTTTGAAGTGGTCAAGCATAGCCTTCGTTTTCGGCGACGTGTCCTTGAAGGGATTCGGATTCGCGTAGGTCTTGACGTCGAAGATGTTCTCGAATGATGCGGGAAACTTTTCGTTCGCGTTGACGTAGACGTCGAACGACGATAGATTTAATTTTTTTCTGTACTCGTAAACATTCATTTTGCTTTTTTAGTTAAGATTATTTAATATTAAAAACGATAATGTTCTATATAGTGACAGAGATCGATAAACCTGTGAAACTCTCTCGCTACATCGATAATATGAACGGTGAGTGGTGTGTGGGCGTCAAATCGTTTCAATTTTATAACGGGTTGTATAACGTCAAGAAAGACGATGATGAGATAATATATTTACAAGGGGAAGGAGTTCCATCCAAAAGACAAAGAGTTTACGCAGGGTCGTATACTTTCGCTGACCTACAGCATCTTTTCTCGCCATACTTCGAGAATATGGTTCTAGACACTACCACTATGAGGTTCTCATTCAAAGTTAGGAGAGGTTTGATTGTGTGGGTTCCGGTGGAAATACGTAAGATGTCAGGACTCGATAAGGAGATTAAGATTACTAATGAATATTATAATAGAAGAGAAAATCTTCCTATAGACAAGTTCCCGAAGATATCGCTTGGTGGTGGGGATACTGTTTTCCCCACGGGGAGAATGAACCTACAACCGGTGGAATTTCTCAACGTTCACCTCAACGAATTGGAGGAGGGTGTCAGAGATGGAAGATCGAAGGACATTCTCATGTCTCTTCCATGTCCCAAGTTTTCCGAATTATACGAAAAAGAAATCGAACATCCTATCTTTCTAAGTCTGAAACGCGATCGCATCTCAGAGATAACTATACGTATTAAAGAGAACGACATTCCCATCGATAATCACGGTTTTCCCATTCGCGTTCTGTTGGAATTTAAAAGAATGACTATATAAAAAAATGTCAATATCAGGATTCTATTGGGAAGAGGTGGAAAGAAAAGAGATCGTGAACGACGTCTTAAAAAAGGTGAGAGAAGGTGATGGCATAGATGCTCCCGCTTTAGATAAAAATGCTGAAGAGATCGCACTCTTGAGAAAGGATATGGATAATCATCTCCAACTCTTGAAAAACGACATTAGTTCATTAACTAAAAATCGTCGTGTGATGAATACCTTCTTATTCGAAATCAAAAGGAATGGGAGGATTGTCCCAACTATGGGAATGACTATACTATTCGATGGATATATCGTATTTATAGGTCTCTTAGGTGAAATAGATATTAGCATCGCCTTGAATGGTGTAGAAAAACGATCTTTTCAGACTAAAGATAAAGAAGTAGTCGTCGTGAATCCACCTATTCGCGTCCTTTCCACAGACGTTTTAACGATTCTCGTAAACAAGGGAACTAAAGGTGTGAGGACGGTCAATGGTGTTGTCGTTCTCGACGTATACATTTTTTTTTTTTTTTTTAAAAAAATGAGTAAAGATAAGTTATACCCGACGTTGGAGCCGATCCTCAAGAGTTTCGTCTCAGACGCATAGGAGAGATCGAGCAGACGTTTTGGCGAGAGATCGAGACGCGGAAGAGCATTCACAAGAAATACAAACGAGCCGTCAACGCCGCCGACGGTGTGGACACTGCGATGATCACGGGAGGTGCCGTGATGGGTGGTGTGGGATTAGCCATACCCATCATAGGAATTCCTCTCCAGATCGCTGCCATCTCAGTAGCCGGAGTGGGATTAGTGATCAAAGGTATCAGGCGATTATTGTTAAGGAAAACGGAGAAACATCTCAAGATCATTAAACTCGCTGAATGTAAATTGAATTCCATCGCCGATATGGTCAGTCGCGCGCTCGAGGATGGAAAGATCACAGACGAAGAATTCGCCACCGTGTCTCATGAACTGACTAAATATCGCGAGATGAAGGATAAATTTTATACTAAATATCATCATCAGAAGGATGATATTTTAAAAAAAATGTTGGATCAAGAGACGGAGGATTTGTCCAAGAAGCTCCTCTATCTCATAAACAAATCCAAATCTCGTTAAGTCTGACTATTATAAAACGATGAAACGATTTACCGAAATACTCGTCTTCGCTCAACTATCGTTCATCGCGTTATGTGCATTCATAGTCATCTTCTTATTTCTATTACTATTACGATTGGAAGGTTATCACCGCATGGAACGATGGATAAGAAAACTTTTACAAACTTTATAAGAAAAAAAAAAAGAAAAAAAAATAATAATATGAACGTAGACGAGATATTAACGAACAACAACACCGTCGTAACGTCGACGACGACGACGTCTGTTATTAAAGACAGACTGTCTAGCATCGTCGGAAGCGGACGATCGCGTCATTTTCTGGGGAAGGACGTCACGACTGCGGAATTAGATAAGATGAACGACAAGGAATTGGAAAATTTAAATTGTCTGTTAAACGCGCGGCTCGGCATGCGCATGAGTAAATCGATCGCCAATTCTATCATCACTCTCTACGCTCAAAGTCTAAAATTCTTTTTCGACGTCAAAAACGAACCGAAACTGATCGAGGAACTGAACGAAGATCCCTTTCTAGACGCAGCCATTGGTGAAGTGTGTTGCAGTCTATATCATAATTTTGGAGCTCATTTAGCACCTCTCAGCATAGCCGCCACGTCTAGTCGTTATATAACGGGATTTAAAAAATCAGAAGAGAAAGAAAAAGAGAATGAATCCGGAGGAACTACTCTTAGAGGAGAAGAAAAAGAAGAAAAACCCCAAACGTCAGGAAGCAGGAAAGAAGAATGTCAAACGTAGGTGGGGTAAGGATAGTAATAGTAATAGTAACGATAGTAATAGTAATAGTAACGATAATAATAGTAATAGTAATAGTAATAGTAACGATAGTAATAGTAATAGTAACGATAGTAATAGTAATAGTAACGATAGTAATAGTAATAGTAACGATAGTAAACATTGGCTATGGCTAGCGGGTGGATTCATCATTATCGGTTTTCTGATGATGAACAAAAAAAAAAATTGAAACTAAAATCACTCCATCACCACCACCACCATCACCTCCAAAACTAATCCCCATGAAATGTATTAGATAGTTATATATAATAATAAATAAAAATTATATATAACTCTATTAAATAAAAAAATTTTAATTATAAATAAAAAAAAATGTGTAACGATACATTGAGAACGTTCATGAATACGGCGGCGTTAATGGCTTCTGGAATCATCACCACGAGTCTATTCGTAGCCGTGCTCTCGCAAGTGATAGAAGCTAACGTTAATCATATTCACCACCACGATTGTGTCGAAGAAGACAAAGAAGAGGAAGAAGAAAAAAAAGTAGTAAAACCTAATAAATAAATTTTTTTTTTAATTAAAAAAAAATGAGTGAAAAGGATTTGGTCAACACCGCGTATCACGCAGCCGTTAGTACGGGAATTGTCATCGGATACGCACAACTTTCTAAGAAAATATTAAAGATGCCTGCACCTAAAATGGATCTAGATCTGAAAGACCTCGGGATGATCCTCTTGGAATTTACTCTCGCCGAATACACTAAAGACATGCTGGTTAAGAAGGGCATCATCCCCGCTAACATCATGAAATAAAAACTTTATTTAAAAAAAAAATTATTAAAAAAAAAAATGGCATCGATCGCAATGATGATAGGTGGAGCAATAGTCAATGCCGTAGCCTTCTCGGGATCGAATTTTTTATTTTCGAATCACGCAGAACAAAAGAGACACGACGAAGCGATGGAAAGACTAACAGAAGCTAGAGACAAATGGAACGAGGAACGCACGAAACGATTAGATTTTATCAACGAGAGTCTGAAGAAAGAAGGACATGCCCTATACACCTATAAAGAAGTGGACGCCGCCATGCGACTCTACTCGCAGATGACGGAGGAAGAGGAGATGCCTCCCGAACCTAAGTTAAGCGATTTTTATCAACCTTCCGAAGAGCAGAAAGACAAGGAAATCCTCTTCGTGGTGATTGGGACGGGACTCGTCTTCTACGGCGTTTAAAAAATTAATGACATAAGAAAAAAAATGGAAGATATCTATTACAGCCCCAGAGGTTATTGGAAGGGGAAGACCGCCATCAAGAAATTAGCTAAAGTCAGCGAGAAGGAAACCTTCGACTTTTTGAAAAAAACAAGACGTGTGGCAGATCTATCTTCCCGCTCCCAAGAAAATCATTAGACCACAATTCGAACGCGTAGAAGAAAACGATATTCACCAAGCCGATCTCTTGTATTTACCGCACGAAACTGTGGATGGGAAGACGTATAAATACGCGTTAACAGTAGCCGATGTGGGAACGCGGTATAAGGAGGCGGAAGCGCTGACCAAGAGAAGTAGCGAAGCCGTGGCAGACGCCTTCGAACGGATCTACGAACGACGATTGACGTATCCCAAGTTGCTGCAGGTCGATCCCGGTAAAGAATTCATGGGAAAAGTCCGCGCACTCATGAAACGTCACGACGCAAAAATCAGAACGCGTTCATCGCGACCAGGCTATCGTCGAACGATTCAACAAGACGTTGGGAGAACGACTCTTCGCCTATCAATACCACCAAGAAATGAAGACCGATAAGATGGGAAAGGGTAAGACCAGAAAGAAGGTGAACACGGAATGGGTGGAACGATTACCAGACGTCGTAAAGGCTATCAACGACGAGACGCAACCTCCCGAGGATATCATACATCAAGCTCCCGTCAAATCACCGATAGGACCGTTTAACAAGGTCCGATTTCTCTATCTACCCGCCGAGGCGAACAAAGACGACACCGTGAGAAATTATCTTCCGCAAAAACGAAGAGCGACCGATCCCATCTGGAGCGTGGATAAACACGAAATAGATCGTCAGTTTAACATGCAGGGCATCGACGTCTATTACTTAAAAGACACTCCCGGTAGAAATCCTAAGACGCCGACTAGAGGTTTCGTACGAGAAGAATTGTTAATCGTCGAATAATTTATATTTTATGTAAAAAATATAAATTTAATCGAAAGCGTGAGTGTGAATACGATCTTCCATGATGCGGAGTTTGGTGTCTAGTGGATCCAACGTCGTCTTTTCCCGTCGAATACCGTAAATGATCTGTTTGAACGATTGAAGACTATACATCGAATGCGACACTATGACATCGTGAAAAAGAGCCTCCTTATAATCATTAAAATTTATCTTATTTTTCAAGACACATCGTCTAACACCTTTCGCTCGTTTAGAAACGCTATCGTCCACCAATAACGTAGCGTACATCTTAGGTCTCAGACCGACGAATTCCCTGATGAGTTTCCCTCCGCATTCGTCTTTGAATTTATCGATCACCTTCTTGTTCTCGTTCTTATTCTCGGGAACGTAGGGATGATCGTCGGGAAAGTTGGAAAAATCGTATTCGTCTTTGTTTTCGAGCATGTCTTTTTAAACGTCATCCGTCCGTATCTCCACGATCAGCGAATCGGTATCGGTGTATAGCAAATCGCAATTAACCTCGTATTTCTTTTTCAGATGTTTATAATACCATCCGTACATCAGACGCTTAGACAGATCCAAGACCGTCATACCGCAGTAGACGGGCTTGTCCAATGTAACGGTAATCGGTTTGAAATGGAGAAAAATCGTATCCTCGTTGATCTTAGTCGCTCCGTCGTACGCGGGGGAAGCTATCTTCTTTTCTATCGTCTTATCTTTATCTTTTCCCGTAACGATCTTCAACTCTGTTCTGTTCCTTTTATTTTCCATCGTCTTACCGAAAACAGCGTTGTTCATGAGCTTGAAGAAATCCTTTTCGAAATCGTTCTTAGCGCATTGACGTAATTGCGTGTTCTTTTCTATGTAACCCGCGAGCCACGGCTTCTCGTCGAACTGTAAAACTCGATGCACTCTCATCAGCTTCAGACCTAATTCCAGATAAAGTTTTAGAGTCCCGTAGTGAACGACATATTCATGTTTATCACGAAGATTGGGAACGAGTTTCTTGGGACCCATATCTTTAATTTCATACTTTTCTATCAATTCCTTCTGATAATCGGATAAATCATTAAGATCGACTTGCATCGTCTCGGGAGCTAGCGGATAATTATTATGGGATTCGTGTAACGTCTTCGGATACTCTAAATCAACTTCTAGAATATAACCTTTTCCCTCGGGTGGATGACAAGGATCGGACACGTCTTCAATCCATTCGAAGTTGCGATAGGGTAGAGGATGAATCATGGCTTCGCTGTAGAGTGCGTTAGCATCTAGATACATGAGGTACTTGGAAGGTTTTGTGGAATCGTATTTTTCTAAATACTTGTTATTCGCTTCGGAATAACGTTGCGGAACATAAGTGATACCACCTCTGATTCCCTTTTCCACGAATAGATGCATCTCGTAATCGGTAAACAGCTCCAATTCGATCTTAGAGGTAAGTAATGCCGCATCCCAAGCTAATCCAGGTGCCGTGTAATAATGAGCAGGATCCAATTCGTAGTGCTTCAGAGAGATGTTGCGAAACTCCTCGAACACGTCTGCTAATAACACCACGTCAGTCTTCAAATAGAGATCGTGATAATCACCCATAGTCTCACATTTATGTTTTTCCCAGACGGTTTGAGCATGTTCGTATTCCTCTGAAGAGATGTGAACGTCTGACAACGTACTGTAAAAGGATTCCATAGGTGGTAAAGACCTCTCCTCAAATCTCTCAAAAGAGTCCATATACTCGTAAGGATAGACTCCCTTTCTCTTTAGAAGCGTGGCGTCCTCTCCGAATACTTTTTCTGTAATGGGATGATCTTTTAGATTTTTAACCAACGTCTCCAGACTACACGACAAGAATTGGAAACTATCGATGAATCGTAAAGAACCGATGGAAAAACTAATAAACTTTTACTGATTCATCTGAATGCAGTTAACCTTACCCTCCACGACCATCTCGGATAATATTAAATGTGAATCATATCCTTTTAAATTATGAAAAACGACTGGAATATGATTCGCCATTCTCAACATTCTATTATATTTCTTATGCGCAGCACCTTTAAATTTACCGGTAAGATGACAGTGATCTTTGACTTTGATTAACTCGAATGTATTGATCTCTTTCATTATATCCTTGATTTCAGTCTTTATGACGTCGAGACGTTCTCTATGGGATTTCTTATTAGATAGTTCATCCCTTTCTCTAATAAGTTCATCTCTTCGAGACCATAGATTTTTATAATTTTTACGATTCCCAGAAAATTTACCTTTACAAATATGACAATGTTTTGCTATATTATACTCTAACCAATCCTTTTCGGTCATCTCAAGCTTCTTTTTTTCTTTTTCGTTTTATCTTTAATCTTTTCTTCTTCTCGTTTCAGATTATCTAATAAATGTTTCACCACGTCGTCACCGCGATAGATTACGGGTTTTTCGATCTTCTCGACACCAGTCTTCGATCTCCAGACGACGACGTCACAATAACCCGACGGAATGTGACGAAACGTCTTCGTCGTCCTTTCCCCAGCCTTTTCGTTAAAAGGTGATATAATACATTCGAAATCTGCATAAATCGTAGCGTGAACGGGTTGTTTATGTCCATCGTTCTTAAACTTAAAGATATTACTACCCTTCTCGGACATGATCGGTTTCATTGCCGGATTGTTGATACCACGACAATCGGATATATGCTTTTTATAAACCTTCTCGTTAGATAAGATTGTGAGACAACGCATACATGGATAAGATTTCTCTTTGTGTTTTGAATGAGTGGATAACAATCTCCTTATGTTTTTAATCCAAGAATAATGCCAGTTACCAGTTACCTCTAATAACAATAGATTAACATGTTCATGATATGGAGGATCTGATATGTAATAAGGAAAGAATCCCTTCTCCTTCGTCCATCCTAAAACGTTGACGGTAATTTCATTACGACGTTCAAATGTAGGGATCTGCTTTAACGGTGTTGGATAATCGATGCACCTAAAGTCATACATCTCGGTGTATGGGATGTAGTTTTGAGGTCTATAATAATGACTTTTAACATTGTCGTGATGTAAACATGCTAATACGCTATACATGAAACATCTCTGATCCTCATTTTGAACGTTGATGACAGCCTTCTTATCCTCGATCTCCTTAGGAAATTTAAAATAGGAAGATCCTTTTAACGGTTCATACTTGGTAATATTCAAATAGATAATTTGAGCATCTTCAATGATCCACCAGATCCCGCTTGTACTGTTCTATCAAGAGAATCGATTAAATCTTCAATCATCTTCTTAAAAATATCTTCAATCTCTTCTTCTCTCATGGTTATGTGTTGATTAGTTTTATGAAGTTGCATGATGGACTGCCATCCTTCTCCTAATATATCTCGCTTAAATCTCTGTTCCACTTGAATTTGTATCTTAATAGAACCTTTTTTCAGTTCTTCGGTAATCTTAGAAATAAAGTCATCTTTAAAGTATTCCAACAAAGTTCTGAGATTGGCTCGATGAATATGATCGGAAACGTCTTTTTTATAAGTAGTATAAAAATGTTTAAAACTATCTCCGAGATCTAGCATATGACGTTGCTTCCGTTTTCGTTCGACTCTAGCGACGCCTTCCTCAAGATCCTCGTTCAAAGCCCGTCGTAAGTTACGTCTGAGGATCGCTTTCGTCTGCTCTTCCGTAGAATCACCCCTCACGTAGTCCCAAACGGTTTCGACGGCTTTCTTATATCCCCATTTACCAGCATTATATAAATTTTTTATACCTCTCAAAATATTCATTACTTTTATGTATACACCGTTTTTCCTTAAGTGATAATCAGTTTAAGAAAATGACATAATAACAGGAGCCGATTGGGAACTAATAAAACTAATAAAACTAATAATATTAATAAAACTAATAAACTAATAAAAACTAACAAAACTAATAAAATAAATAAATAAATAATTTTTGTTTTAAATTTCTAAAATTAATAAAAATTTTGGAAATTTTTTACTATTTGGGGATTTTGGGGGATTTCCAAATTTTTTATCTGTTCTATTTTTAGATTTATGGGGATTTCCAATTTTTTAAGTGCATTGAGTGCAAACTGGCTGTCAATCCCCATTTTTCTACACACAAACATACAACACATATTAATCATACAACACATATAGTAAACACACAAAAGACATACAACACATATAGTAAACACACATCAAACATACAACACATATAGTAAACACACATCAAATATACAACACATATAATAAAAACAAATCAAAGCACATGTTAATTATACAACACATATAGTAAACACACATAAAACATAAAACACATATAGTAAACACACATCAAACATACAACACATATAGTAAACACACATAAAAAATACAACACATATAGTGAACACACATCAAGCATACAACACATATAGTAAACACACATCAAACATACAACACATATTGTAAACACACATCAAACATACAACACATATAGTAAACACACATCAAACATACAACACATATAGCAAACACACATCAAACATACAGCACATATAGTAAACACACATCAAACATACAACACATATAGTAAACACACATCAAACATACAACACATATAGTAAACACACATAAAACATGCAACACATATAGTAAACACGCATCAAACATACAACACATATTGTAAACACACATCAAAAATACAACACATATAGTGAACACATATCAAACATACAACACATATAGTAAATACACATCAACAATACAACACATATAGTAAACACACATCAAACATACAACACACATCAAGCATACAACACATATAGTAAACACACATCAAAAATACAACACATATAGTGAACACACATCAAGCATACCACACATATAGTAAACACACATCAAACATACAACACATATTGTAAACACACATCAAACATACAACAGATATAGTAAACACACATCAAACATACAACATATATTGTAAACACACATCAAACATACAACACATATAGTAAACACACATCATACATACAACACATATTGTAAACACACATCAAACATACAACACATATAGAAAACACACATCAAACATACAACACATATAGTAAACACACATCAAACATACAATACACATCAAACATACAACACATAAAGTAAACACACATCAAACATACAACACATATAGTAAACACACATCAAACATACAACACATATAGTAAACACACACCAAGCATACAACACATATAGTAAACACACATCGAACATACAACACACATTAAACATACAACACATATAGTAAACACACATCAAACATACAAAACATATAGTAAACACACATTAAACATACAACACATATAGTAACACACATCAAACATACAACACATAAAGTAAACACACATCAAACATACAAAACATATTAATCATACAACACATATAGTAAACACACATTAAACATACAACACATATAGTAAACACACATCAAACATAGAACACACATCAAACATACAACACATATAGTGAACACACATTAAACATACAACACATATAGTAAACACACATCAAACATACAACACACATCAAACATACAACACATATAGTATTCACACATCAAAAATACAACACATATCAAACTTACAACATGCATTAAACATACAACACACATAAAACATCCAAAAAACGAACATGCAACCCATCAAGCATACAACACACATATCAAATATACAACACAAAAAAAAAAAAAATAACAAATATTAAACAAATAACTCACGCATTACACATATATCACTAACCAAACATACAACATATATCAAACATACAACGCATAATAAACATACATGATACAACACATATTAAACATACAAAATACACCAAGCATAGAACACACATATCAATCGTAATATTTATATCAAACACATATCAAACATACAACACAGATAAAACACAACATACAAATCAAACATAACACATTAAACATACAACACATATTAAACATGCAACACACTTATCCAACAAAAATATGCAAAAACATCAAAAATAAAATAAATATAAAACAAACAACATACACCAAATATACAAAACACATCAAACATACAACACACAATAAACATACAACGCACTTATCAAACATACAACACATATCAAATATGCAAGCCATATATAACATACAACACACATCAGACATACGAGACACATCACACATACAAGGAACACATCAAACATACACATATATCATGTATACAACACAGATATCGAACACACAACACACGTGGAAAATACAACACGCGTGAAACATCAAACATGCAACACACATCGAACATACAACACACATACATGAAACATAAAACCTATAACACACACATCAAACATACAACAAATATCGAACATACAACACACTTGGAACATACAACACACGCATCAAACATACAACAAACGTGAAACATACAACGCACGCATCAAACATACAACACATATCGAACATACAACCCACATGAAACATAAAACATACAACACACACATCAGATATACAACACACATCGAACATACAACACACATGAAGCATAAAATATACAAAACACGCATTAAACATACAACACACCGAACATACAGCGCATGAAACATAAAAATGCAATGCATGGATCAAACATACAACATACATGAAACATAAAACCTAAACACACGCATCAAACATACAACACACATTGTACATACAAAACATGTAAAACATAAACATACGCATAAAAAATTAAACACACATCGAACATACAACACACATGAAACATAAAACCTACAACACACGCATCAAACATACTACACACATCGAAGATACAGCACATAACGAGATAAATATAACGAGACATCGCATGTAACGAGCTTATTAAATTTGTCACCGTGAGAGTTTCATCATGTGGTTTTAGTGCTGTTTAACGACGTGTTTTGAAATATAAAAAATATCAATATAAATCAATAGAATATCCAGGACATAGATACAAATCCGGCAAAAAATGGACAAACACGGACCTCTGGAAACCAAGAGGTCGGATCAAGTGCCATGGGGGAGTAAGCTTCCCCTGTCAACCGGTCACACCCGATGTGAGTACACAAGTCAAGTCCAATGAAATACGTGAGGAATGTATCCCCGTCATAATTGGTACAGACGTCTCAACAACCGCCAACGAAAAAGCAACGAAACATTTCACTTAGTGAAACAGGGTAATCGCAAACAAAACTATTATACCGACCGTAAAATTTGCGGAACGTTGTCATAAAACATGGTTTTCGTTATCAATGACTTTTTGTAAGAAAATTGTACTTATTAAATTGACAAAACGTCGTCGATATATCTAAATGTCAAATTAAAGGACACCGCTAACTTTTTCTTCTTTTGATTTCAGCAGTTTCTGAATGGCGTCTGGTT
This sequence comes from Atrina japonica, assembly GCA_030159075.1. Lineage (NCBI taxonomy): Eukaryota > Metazoa > Mollusca > Bivalvia > Pterioida > Pinnidae > Atrina > Atrina japonica. Next base: position 1,246 of record BROG01001608.1, on the reverse strand, counting down.
CGTATGAATAAAGGAACAGGTCGGCCAATAAAGGGGCACAAATGGTTCCCAAAGTTGCGATATTTATTTTTTACCAAACTATGTTTTCCTTTCAAATAAGCCTAACTTTTGTTTAGATTAAATCAACTGCATATAAACTTTTGACTTGGACGGCACCCTTTGATACACGATTCAACATTATATTATTAAGTTGCCTTGTACAGCTGGTTATCAGTCAATATAACCTGTAATCTGACCTCACTCTGTATAACGAATTGTTAATTATGGGAAGTACTTTGTATTTATATCATTTCACATTACATCACAGTCACAATGGACACTTCATGTTATACTTAGATACTCATTAATAAATTCTTCGAGAAGAACTTCACAGATAATAACATTATCTAGCTTTATTATTAATGTGAAAAATTATGAGGAAAATCTATACCATTAATGATTTGAGATGGTGTGAGATTGGGAAATCTAGTACCACTGATAATGTGAGATTGAGAAATCTAGTACTATCTACGATGTGAGATTGGAAAATCTAGAACCGCCTATGATGTGAGATTGGGAAATCTATACCATTAATGATGTGAGATTGGGAAATCTAGTACCATCTATGATGTGAGATTGGGAAATCTAGTACCATCTATGATGTGAGATTGGGAAATCTAGTACATAAAGATGCGAGATTGGGAAATCCAACGCAATAAATGATGTGAGATTGGAAAATCTAACACCATTACTGATGTGAGAATGGGAAATGCAACACAATAAATTATGTGACCTTGGGAAATCTAATACCATTTATACTGATGCGAGATTGGGAAATCCAACACCATTAATGATGCAAGATTGGGAAATCTATCACAATTGAAACATAGAGGTTTGAATTTTTAGTCCAAGTCAACTTCATCTTCTCAACTAGAGTACTCCATTTTGTTTGTATGACGTCAGTGAAAAATTTGTCTCTCTTTTATAAGATTTGATAATGAAAACGTCAGTTCTCTACAATAAAAAAATATGAATAAGACATCATTTTGCACCATAATTTCTTGTTAGACTGACATGGATCGATAAACTTTTATTCAATAAAAATCAGATTTGATCAGTGATTTATTTTTGCATATAATTATATGCAACTCTTTTGCATTAGTCTTTATTTCTGTGATCAAAAAACAACTTGAGCTCAATCAGTACTCTCTCTGTCCAAATGTACATATCATACACAAAAACATTCTTCTCTCTCTCTCTCTCTCTC
>BROG01001607.1:0-38863 GCA_030159075.1 Atrina japonica | reverse complement strand
GTCCATTTATGTCAAAAACAAATTGAGGTCAACGTCTGAACTCTAAACCAGAAATGAAATAGTGTGACTTGTTGATATATTGTATGAAATCAAGCATTTTATTTCTTGATCGAGGCAAAGACACATACCGGAAATCGCTAGGCATACCAAAGTTGAAGCGGCGCAAGAAAAACACGGATCGATAATCGGATTACTTGAAAACTCGAAAATGATCTATTAATTGAGTTGGATTCCGAATTTTTGTAAAAATCTTTGTCCGATGTATTATTTTAAGTCAATACTGAAACGTCAATTTTAATCCTAGTTCAGCCGATGATCGGAAATGAACTGATAATCTGAAATAAAAATAAATCCCTTTGTATTTCTCCGATAATAATGGACGTCCTGATGACTCTATGGGTGTTTTGTGTGATAGCTTAACTTTGTGGTACAAAAGATTACACATACGAACCTATCACAGTCAGGTTTGAGCCAGGGCAGTATTACAGAATGCATTGTTCATATAAAACGTAAGGCTGGAAAATCGCAAGAAAAATCACAGAAACCAGTTAACCCACGGAAGACAAATTTTCTGTGAACTTACTTTAAATGGAACATTTTGAAAGAGCTTCATTACTTTTTTCAGATAACAAATTCATTTCACATTATCTATTGATGTTATGTCCGAGACACTGTGATGCCCTTGCAGTCTCGCACACCTGGGTTATAGTTCAGTTTTGTGTTTGTGATATATCAAACTTGTTTTTGAAATGTGTAAAAATTAATTTTATTTTTTCAGTAATGTGCTAGGTGACACTGTTATCTTTATCTTTGTTGTAAGCGATTCTTGTAAAGTGACAATTTGTAGAGATTATGTGATCTGTATGTTGTTTATTACAAGGTTTTATACTGTCCAATGTTGCAGGAAAGCACAGCTAAACCTGTATAGCTCTTTCATTCAAGGTCACATATTAACTAAATTAAATTTTCTGACGTCATCAAGTACATTCTGTTTTGCATACGTACTCGATTGTTCATCACATCAATGGTGTTTAAGCCTATTGCTACTTCATTCATGAAAAGCGCAGCTCGAATGGAACTTCGGCGACGTGAACTTAATGATAGAGAGTGTGAAATTGAACTAAAAACCCATACAAGGTACTACCAAACCATTTTTAAATGTGGATCAGGTTAGAAATACTGTTAAGTAAAGTTCTGTGTGGTAAACGTCATTAGATCTACTGACTTCACTGATCGCCGCCATGTATTTTCACAAATCATAATAATGGCCAATGTTGTATCTTGAACCCGATCATGATCAATTTTGCTGCTTCATTTTTATATCTACCTACTCTTCGGTGTATACATGCTACCATACGATCTGAAACTAAGTATACGAAATATTCATTTTGAACTGGACTCGCTCAAAGGCAATGTCTAATCATAATATGATTAGGCAATTCAAAATTATGTCTCATATATTGTAGGCTTAGATCGTATCATAGCATACGGAGAACAGTACGTAGATACATGCAGCAAAATGGACGAGCTACATGATCGGGTTCAAAATATAACATTAGAAATTACCCATTATTCATGAAAAAACAAGGCGGTGACCAGTAAAGTCAGTAATGGCGGTTTCCATACAGAAGTTGACCTAACAGTATTCCTAACCTAATTTGTACAATGTATGGATTTTTAGTTCATTTTCGCACTCTCAACCACTAAGTTCGCTTTGCGAAGGGGTCTTGTTCGAGGTGCGCCCTCTGTTATTTCATACTGACAGCATTTTCATTTTTTTATTTCATATACTCAGATTTGATAGCATTTCTTTGTATTATGTTTACTTCAATAAAACCATCTTTGATCAAACAACATGTATATTGAACTGTCTGACCAGATAATGGACGATGGATGAATGATAGATACATGCAGCAAAATGGACGAGCTACATGATCGGGTTCAAAATATAACATTAGAAATTACCCATTATTCATGAAAAAACAAGGCGGTGACCAGTAAAGTCAGTAATGGCGGTTTCCATACAGAAGTTGACCTAACAGTATTCCTAACCTAATTTGTACAATGTATGGATTTTTAGTTCATTTTCGCACTCTCAACTACTAAGTTCGCTTTGCGAAGGGGTCTTGTTCGAGGTGCGCCCTCTGTTATTTTGAAACTAATTCATACTGACAGCATTTTCATTTTTTTATTTCATATACTCAGATTTGATAGCATTTCTTTGTATTATGTTTACTTCAATAAAACCATCTTTGATCAAACAACATGTATATTGAACTGTCTGACCAGATAATGGACGATGGATGAATGACAGGGCAGGCAAGGGTCCAATACTAACACGTGGAAAGAACCGTGTAGTGTCGCGTAAATATTAAAATCAAATTAAGTTAAAAAAGTTTGACTCTAATTTATTTTCTAGTTATATATTTTTGTCATGGATTCTAAACATGCTGCAAACACTTTTAAATCAGCTAAATTGAACATACATGTATGTCATTCCATGTTTACAGATCGGTTGATCGATTCAGATAAGTGACATATTTTACACTTCCTCTACTGTACAGGTGCGACACCTATTCCCGTACAGTACCTATTGTCGGATATTGTCTCTTTGCACGTGAATAAACAAGACTATTCCAGATTTTGTAATATTTTGTCTATTTCTAAACAAAAAACAAAACATGTTACAAAAATTACGATTGGTAATAAATTGCAATGCAACGATATAATGACTTATCTTTTTATTGTACTATACTAGACAAGCCGGGATGGAAATGACGTCACTAGCTCTGCGTAAATACCACTACTCTCCGAGAATGGGTTTAGCTGGTTTTAAAATGAGCTAAATTCACTTTTGTTTCGTATTTTACACCAAAAACACCATGCCATTCATGAGATTATGGTGATTTAGGGCGACTTTAAGACGGGTTGAGTATGTTCTCTGTCGTATAGGGACGAACACTATTACCATTTGCTTATGTTGTATGTTTAGCGACCACCTATGTATAAAGACCACCTGCTCACAAAGACCATGTTTTTGACTGTCCCCAATAGTGACCTTTTTGTACAAATCAACCTTTATATAAAGAGCACCTCCCTATAAAGACCACATTTCTTGTGTCCCTAAGGAGGTCGTTATATACAAGTTTCACTGTATTACTTTTTGCCAATGTTGTATGATTGACGTTTGATGAACAAGTGTTGAACAATATAAATATGAATCTGATTGACGGCGATGTTGACCTGAGGGGCCGAGTCAGATTTGGCGATCGACATTTCATCTCGTATATTCCATTTTCATAGACAGAGATTGAACACAGATCGTGTTGGTGACACGCAAATGCGCCAACCAATGCTCTACCTGGACTTGTCAAATGAAATGGAGTATTACTGTGTTAATGTATTCAAAGAGATCAAGGACAATAGAAACCGCATTTAAAACATCAAAAATAAAAGAAGTTGAGTAAAATTGGTTGTTCTTTTATTATCAAATTTATCAAGCCTTAGTACTAAATGTATAAAAAGATACAAAAACATATTTACAATCGAGACTACCTAACTTACTGACTCGAAGTGGTCTAATTAGTGAGGTGGTTTCTTAAGTGAGGTTCTCTATAAAAAGGATGATATTTCACTAGGTGAAAAAAGTTGATATTTTGCTTGAAGCAAATTCCTTTTGTTACCAAATCTTTGACTTTACTTTTAAAGAAAACAAACTCAGATACCTTCAAGTTTATATCTTTATTAAACATTTCCTTGGTGTTTCAGGGATGATTTAACACTGAAAGAGAAAAATAATAGTCTGACATTTTAAAACGATACAAATACTAATTTAAAATCTAATGGTCTCGGTGCTTTCACTATGTCGATATGTCGATATGGGCTATAGAAAAATTATATATATACATGTATATATATAAATATATATATATATATATATATATATATATATATATATATATATATGTGTGTGTGTGTGTGTGTGTGTGTGTGTGTGTGGAAAAGTGTAGAACATTACATAGTAGGCGTGCCTAGAAAACCAACATCATTGATATATATATATATATGTAATATATATATATATATATATATATATATATATATATATATATATATGTTAATTTTGTGATGTTCTACACTTTACTAAGCTCCTTTGTATCACTGCGCCACTTTCAACAGAGAAAACAAAAGATAATTTATTTATTTTTTATATTTAATTGATATAACTTGAAGTAAAATAATATTACTTAAAGAGCTTTTTAGCCATACACTTATATTTTTAAATTGTAGAGAATCTCCAAAGAAAAACAACATAAATACCTCAATGCAGTTGTAATAGGTGTTTCTCAATGAGGCATCTTAGTTACAAACAAGATCGCCTAACTCTGGAAACCAAGTCTCGTTGTCAATGCAAACGGTATATTTTATGGAAGTATCATTACAGATGTACGACCTGACATTTCCAATGACACCTTCTGTATTGTTTGGATCTGTTTTCCCACCAATTCCGTCTGAAATAGGTTCCAGGCTCGGACATTCTTGTCAAATAAAACAAAAACAAAAAGATTGGTTATGCAAGAAGAACAACCACAATAATAAACATAACAAAAAGAATTATTACCATGGCATTTTCAATTTTCTACATTTATCATCCATATTGCTATTGACAGTTTGTTATGATATGACAAATCTAAAAGTATAAAAAGAATACAAATAATTCATAATGCAGAAATAACATTCAATACAAATGTTATAAAATATTATATATACAGAGACTACTTACCTACAAGTTATTGACACAAAGTTATAAAAAATTGCATTTGACGTCAACATTCCGCAAATTTTACGGCAGGTATAACAGTATTGTTTGCGATTACTCTGTTTCACTAAATAGAATGTTAAGTTACCTTTTAGATAGCAGTTGTTGAGTTGTTTGTACAATTGTTACGGGGATTTCGTCCTTATCTATTTCATTTGAAGTTGACCGTGGACTCATGGCCGGTCAACATCTCTGGATTTCCAGAGGTCCGTGTTTGTCCAATACATCCATATTTGTATATGTATCCTGGACATCCTGAAGATTTTTACTTTGGTATCTTAGATTTTATATTGCATAGTTAATCCGATTTTAATATCCATTTCTCGCCAAATAGATTTAAGAATATTTTTGAAATGCAACATGATTCTGTGAACTACAGTAGATTCAACATATCAATGAAAATAATAAACAAAAGCAAAACATCTTACCAGCTGGACTTGGGCAGTCAGGCTCAGCGCTACTGGCATCAATTTGACTTATTAACAAATAGACGACGATTATCAGCACGACTGAAAGTGTAATACCATATACGAAACCATTTAAAGGGGCATTAGCTGTGTATATTTTTTGTTTGTTTGTTTTTTGTTTTAAATGTCAATCATTGTTTATTACTTAGATTGATTCAATAACAAAGATCAGATTTACACAGTCATGAACAATTTTAAAATCCTATTTATTTTGTGAAAATTGCTTGAGAAACGCAGTCTGACTATTATTCACTTGCACTTGACTAATTGTATATGCATATCACATTAGACGTGACCTTATTTTATTTTTACTAAATATGATAGGAATATAAGGGTTTGTATTCCTGTGTAGAGCTATTATTTGTTATTGTACATCACGTACAGGTAGTAAAAGTAGAAAAAATTGAAATATATGTATTTGTTTGGTAAACACAGCTAATGCCCTTTTTATAAAATGTTAAAAGTACTTTCTTGTGACAAGATACGTATCCGTGGTTCTGTGTATGGATCATTTATAAATATACTTACGTGGAAGCTACGTCTACCTTATCCATTTTGTCCTTTATAATTTTAGAGGCAATTTAGACTAATGTGCGTGTTTTAGAAATACAATTTCTTAAAAATTCATAAAAATGCATAATTCTTTTATTATCACCTTTGTGAAAAACCTGAAACGAATCTGTTGGGTTTGACTTACATTATGGTTATAGTAAAATACATAACATAGGCGTCGGAAGCAAATTGAAAGTAGGGGGGGCTAAACCAACTTAAAACACACACACGCCAGAAGTGGGGGCTAAACAAACTTAAAACACACACACGCCAGAAACGTCTTGGGGGCTAAGCCCCAATTTACAACACCTATGCCTATCTTTGCAAAAAAGTGGGGGAGGGGGGCTAAGCCCCCCTAGCCCCCCCCCCCCCCCCCCCCCCGTCTCCGACGCCTATGCATAAAGCCTTACGGCGTGTAGTCTCTTGAACCTTTTCCAGACCTGAACGAGTTTAAATTGTATGTAAAACATCATGATTTCACTATTCAGAGTACTTGTTCCTACTTGCCATCATATCCACGAGTATCCAGTGCAGGATGAAAAGTTTTTTCTCGTGGTTCTGTGAACCCAAATGTTAGTAGAATGAGCCACATGACAAGTAAAAGGGTACTCCGCCACGCCAAGTTATGGAATCGGACAATAAATGCAAGTGATTTGATTTGCTTACACATGTTTTGCAATTTCTAATACCAAATCAATGAAGCTTTTTCGTATGTCAACATGAAAATGAAAGCATTTGATATGGATATTAAGTTGCAGAATTACAATATAATTTAAGATAAACTGATTAACCAATGTGCCCCCTAGAGACACATTTGGGCTGATCTCCGTCATTGATTTGCAGAAGAGTGCATTGTTTTTCAGGGGTTGATGGGTTAAAAAAACTACCATGACAAGAAAATATTTTCATGAGACTAATTAACCCTAAAATTACGAAGTTAAATGTTATCGTTCATTTTAAAATGAATGAAATATACATTTGGTTTGTTTTAAGTACTATTTTGACCCGAGAGGTCATAAGAAAGAAAATTATTTGTTAAACATAAGATTACGCCATTGAAAGCGTTTTAAGAATTATTCTTGTTTCGATAAACGGAATTCAGAAATGACAAAGGTTTGGTCTAACATTATGTAAATAAGATTTTTCTCTCTTACATGTAACTGGAATTCCGAAAACCCCGAATTGATTCCCTATTGCCAGATGTGCTTCAACAGGATAACTGCAAACAACCATTTGAGGCTGGAGCATGGCAATGAGCCATAAAGATACACCAAAAAAACCCATCATTGTTGTCCTTTTGTTCCTTTTTATAAAATAAATATAAAAATATGTCACTGAGTATTTAAAACGAGAGGCCCATGGGCCACGTTGCTCACCTGAACTGTGTGGGTATCTTACAAATATGCCCCACCCTGGATCCACTCCTGGGCCGATCGGGCCGAAATGAAAAAAAATTGGCAGAGGACCTTGAGTACTTACTTCCAAAAAAATTTATCGAAATCACTTCAGCAGTCTTAATTTTTTTTAAAAAAAATTCGAATAATTAAACTTTAGCAAAATTATTTCATTACCTGAGTACAACTCACTCACCTGTCTTTGTTTTCACATATATATTTCCTATACCTGAATTAATACAGTTTTTATTTACGATATTGTTAAATTTAATTTGGCATCGTGTAAACGAAAAATGTGGAATCAAGCCGAGAAGAAATTTTAATCCCAAAACGAATTCAACGCCATTAGATAACAAAAGATCTCGACCACTGAATTCGGACTCAAGTTTTGAATCTAACGAAAACTCTATCAGTGATAAATTTTCTACTGAAACAAGCAAACCAAATTAAAAAAAAAAGTTAAATAAATTACTCCTAGATGACATGAATAAATAAATAAAAGACCAGTTAATGGTTATTCAGTCAATATTAGGAAGTGTTGTAACAAAAGAGGATCTGAGATAAGAAATAAAACCCATTGTAACTCACCAACAAATGGAAATTTCAATTGATAGCATGGAAGGCGAAATAACTTCCAAAGTAAACGATTTGATTGAAAGGCTAGAGGGTCGAATATTTGAATTAGAAACTACAAAAGAGTTGAAATCACTAAACACTGAAATAGAAAAACAAAAGGATCAGATTAAAACAGCGGAGTTCAATATAGACTCTAAAGATTTGAAATTAAATAATTTGGAGCAACACGGCAGATCTAACAGTATTCGGGTGTCGGGACTTGCAGTTAAACAAGATGAAATAGTTGAGGAATTCGTCCAAATAATAACTGAGCTCTGTCAAGAAAAACTGGACCTTGATATTTCTGATAGTGACATCGATACAGCACACCGATTAGACACATTCGGAGAAGGCCAACGTAGAACGATTTGTGCAGCCACGAGTAAGAGATATAATTTTCAAAAACAGGTCAAAACTACAGGACACAGGAATATTCATAAATCATTACCTAATTGCTTATAATTAATCTCTTATATTTACAGGAAAAAGGCGTGCCTCAATCTAAAATGCATGGTTTCAAAACGGTAAAGTTCTGGTAAAACTCAGAAGTGGTAATATCAAACAAGTTAAATCAGAAAGAGACATTTTTCGGTTTGGACTATAATTAGTAAGACCAACGACAGAGTGATCTTCTCTCATAGACTTTGGTACTGAATGACCACACTTGTCACACTCTCTGGTTATAAATTAAGTGACACATTTTGATAAAATGACATTATTCATATGTATTTAGATCGTTAATCGCCATTTGACATATGGTATTTTTGGCACCAATTTAGTGTTTTTGTTCCCTTTTTGCATTTTCTATTCACCCTCCCTTCTGAATCCACCGAACACCGATGATGCTATTACGCACACGATGATAACAATATCAATCCAATCAAATCACGTCGTTAGTCTATTTACTTCTATTTATATACCATGACACTCACTTTGTACTACAGGTAAATAAACAGACTGAATAGAGTTATTTTTTTAGAAATAGAATCTAAGTACATGAACCATACACACAATCAAAAATAGAAAGAGTAATGCTACAGCTATCACTGTGACTATGACTTAAGGAAATTCCAGATACACAAGTATCAATTTATAAAAAAAAAAACAATTTGTAGACTCAATATGTATCAGCTGTAGGCTATATATTTACATGTACATGTAAATATATTTACCAGTCCATTACTACGCTATTTCTCTTTTACCTCCGTCCATGTCGACAGGTAATTTAATATAAAAGTTTATATACTATTTTATAATCAAGTTTACATGTCTTGTACTTTATACCGAGGCATATTATCCTGTATCGTATAATGTAAGACGGTTTGAAACCCGAATATGCGAGTTCGATATACGCATTTACAGGTATATGCAAATTGAATATATTTATTTTTCCAGTCAACACTAGACACGTGGTTTGTTTAAATATATGCGTTGTGAATTGTATATCTTGCTGTGGCAGGTATTTACTCAATTTTTGTTTCTTTATGTTTCCTCGTTCGATTTTTCTTTTTATATCATTTATTAGAGACGTTTCTGCTATTTCATAATCACGTGATTGTATGTCTAGTACTGATTTTGTATCGAATGGGCGGATTGAAACCCGAATATGCGGGTTCGGTATACCCATTTTACAGGTAATGTTCAAATTGAATATATTTTTTTCGGTCAACCCTAGACACATGGGATGTGTAAATATGTGTGCTCTGAATATATATACTTTGCTGTTGCAGGTATTTACTCGTATTTCTTTATGTTTGAAATCGAACTACTTAACTTTATTACTCCTTATTCCACAATTATGTGTTTGTAACAACTACATGTTCCTTTAATTCTCATTTCTCTTCTTTCTATCATATCCCTATACTATTTCGCTGTCACTGTCAAACTGTACTCCAGCCTGCTCTGCTTACCCCTGTCGCAAAGTCAAAATGATATTGGGTGTGTACACACGTATTTATTTTTATTTTTTGTGAAAAAAAATCTTTTTTTATTACGTAAGGGATGATACATTGCTATTACATGTATTTACGTTAATCTTAACTTTCCTGTGCAATCTCATATCTTTTAAAAATGGGGGACTGAAAACGTTTAAGACTGCATCTGTAAATTAACAGGGACTGGCCACTGCCTCCAGAAGAAAAGATTTCTTGAATTGCTCCAAGAAAAAATATTACAATATTGTGTGTATTCTGTATATATATATATATATATATATATATATATATATATATATATATATATATATATATATATATATATATATATATATATATATATATATATATATATATGTCTGTTCATATACACTAATAATACATCTACACCATTATACCATGATGGGTGAAACAAATAATTTAAATATATTATTATTATTTTTATTTTAGAGGCATCAGCGATATAGAAAGCCTAAGATATATCTCTGAATCTACAGGCTAACCGCTATTGTGACTATGTGGCAACGGACACGAAAATATATAGTTTTTGTTACGATATACATCAAAACATTCTTTAAGTACAATGAAAAAAAGATTACACTCAAAATGAACGATATCAGGTGAAAAAAGGTTACCAGTTGCTTGGTTATAATGAGTTGTTGCCCTTTACCAAATATCCCGCTAGGTTTGATAAACAGGAAATGACGTACATTCCGCCATGGTTTTCTAATACATGTACCGCTGATGTTTTAAGTTTTATACATGACCATTATACTAAGTCAAATAGGCCTATCGTCTACAGTAAAATAAATGGAGAAAGGCCTAGATCTACCTTTTTAATTATCAGTATTTACAATCCATTGTCTATCAATATATAATTTATGTTGTCATAACTACTTATGTTGTAAATTTATAACTAGGTCTATAGAGCTTTACCGTTTACGATATTTTGCCAGTTAAAATCCAGTAGCATGTTGTTTTTACACTTCCCAGTTATTTGTGAGAATATATACATGACGTCTCGGTAGGGGTGTTCCAGACACCACTTTGCTCTTTGAACTGAACCCTGAGACCGACATATGTTCCGAAAGTATTAACGGGTAATAAAATATAATCCCAATGTCAGATGCGCCGTCGTTGAATAATACTTATGTGTTGACATGTACCTGTATGAAGGGGATGACAATATGCGACCGGAATTTGTCATCCAGGACTAAAAATTTCCCTGATAATCATAATAAACGACACCAATGAAAATACAATTTAATTTTAAATAAATATATACATGGAAAGTCTATGGTTTCTTTGATATGATATTGATGTATTTCAGTTCTAAATATGAAATCAACAAACCATTTATAACTGTCTTGCACATAAAATCTATGAAACTTACTTTTTAATCATGGAGGTCTGCACCAGAAAAGGGAAACACTGATTTTAATGGAACTAATTCATGTACCACGTGATACCCGATAACGTTTGTGCGGTACTATTGTTTCTATTGGTGATGGAACGTAACTCTACGTAATTTTCCTGCTGAAATGACGTAAGCGCGGTATACTGTCTTCTAACGTTATTCCATCACCGATAGAAACAATAGTCCCACACAAACGTTATGGGGTATCACGTGGTGCATGAATTGGTTCCATTAAAAACGATATTTATGCTGATGATAATCCCTTTTTACCTCTGGTTCGCACTTTTTTCTTCGGAAAATATTGCGAGTTTGAATTATTTCAAAACAACATAGATCCTATATCTAAATACATGTGCTTTCTTATAGACACGAGCTAAATATTTTTTAAAATAATTCATACAGATCTGTCATAAAAATTGCATTTGACTAAAGATATAAAAAAATTATTTTGATATGAAATAAATGGATTCGATGTCCAAAATACTTGTGACACCTACTGCAAACCAAGCCGTGTGTGTGTGTGTGTATGAGTGTGTGAATCATACATCTATGTAGATCATTCAGATACATTTGTTTTTCAATTCATGTAGCGGTTCTGAAGGAGAAGATTTTTCAAAGAGAGGTACCCCTTGGGCCTCTTTTGTCCCACCCTGGATCCACCCTTGGGTCGATCGGGCTGAAATGAACAAACTTACTAGAAGATGTTGAGTACTTTCTTCCTATAAAGTTTCATCAAAATCCCTTCAGTGATTTTTGAGGAGAAGTCGAAAATGTGAAAACTTTATGGACAGACAGACGACGGACAAAAGGTGATTAGGAGAGCTCACTTGAACCTTCGGTTCATTTGAGCTAAAATATTATTAGCGAATCACGAACGAGAAATTCTTATGCTCTTTGAATATGCTGCAAAACAAAAATAGTACCTTTGTGTAATTTACCTGAACTAAATTGAGTGTTTCAATCGTTCAGTCTCTCGTATAAAAGTAAGTAATATATTTTTTTTTAGTAAAGAATGACTTTATGGCCGTAGAAAAATGAAAAGGTACAGAAGCCTATGTATATGGGACAGCCGATTTTGTCTGTTTTCCTTAATTCTTAGATTGATATACAATAACATAAGAGAGATATACACAGGCATCAAAATTCTTAAATCCCTATATAGTTTGTGAAAATTGCTTGCGAAACCCAGGTTTGACACTATTTCAATTGCAGTTGATTAGCTTAGCCTCACTATTCGTATATGAATACCACACTGAACCTGATCACAAAAAAATAAAGTAATATAAGATGTTTTATGTCTGTGTATAGCTCTTATTTGTTATTGTAATGTATCAAGTGCAAGTAGTAAAAGTAGAAAAAAATCAAAATTAATATTTTATTTTTGTTAAACACAACAAATCCCCTTTTCAGATATAATAAATGTAACTCTGCTATGTTTTGAACAACAATCTTTAAGCCAAAAATACAAAAACATTACTTACCTTCGAGACCAGAAATATAGTGACAACTATTTCCTATTTCCAGTAATTTATATTCTATTCGTATTCTCCGATTTACATAAGATGGCGGGGCGGAGTAGCTTTTCGATTATCATACGGATGATTCTACTCATTTTTCGGTTGTGACCAGCTGCACGGAAAAAATATTTATTCCTCACTGGATATTCTCTTATGAACGGTGAAAGTAGGAACGATTACTCTAGTCAATGTGGTTTTAATACCTAAGTATTAAACTCGTCCAGGTCAAGGAAGGGTTCACTAGACTCCACCCAGCCAGGGTATATGGATTTTACTATATACATGTACATATACTGTATGATTTTATGCCCAAAAGACAAAGTTTGCCTGATTTAGGTATGAAATGATAATGTACGAAGATAAACGTAAAGGGTAATAAGAATAGAATGTATATAAACTGCAAATAGCACGTGTTTATTTGTCACTCGGTAATCTTCGTAAAAAAAATACCGAAAGTTAATTTGCAATGCTGAAAGTATGACGGACAAAAAAATAATAATAATAACTGATATTACGGGTTACGTTTGGCAAGATTGGTGTAATTTTACACATGCATTTGTTATTCTAACCTCCAGGTGGTCTCTTTGGAATATAGATAAAATATCACATAAAATGGGCATGTAATTTTTTTCACCTACAACAGCTAATGTCGCTTTGATTTAATAATGATAATTTGAAGTTTATGGTGGAATTCAATCATTTCTAGAACTTTACAAACAAGATGATCATAAGCTATAACGCTCCAACCTGGTATGTATATGATTTTACCCTGTACTTTAATCGATGGAAAGTATACGTAACCTTAGTTCTAAGTAATTTGTAATGTTCAAGTATCAATAACAATAAATATTCATAATTATGGGGCGATGGTATCTTTGCTTTCATATATACAATTATTGACTTGACCAAAAGCGTAATTAATGTCAAAACTTTGATGAATAGGGTATATTCTGTATAATGTTTATGTACTTTTGAAGCCTAACCTAAACGTACACATACGTGCTAAAATGTTCGGTTACTAGTTGTTTTTACTAAGATAAACATTTGTATTTCATATAAAACCACATTTTTTTTCAATGTGTTCTTGATCGTCATTTGGGGCCATTTTCAATTCTGATTAATGGTAGGCTACATGTATAGATAAAATAATACAATATTTACAAAAGTAGTGAAGTTTCATGCCACCCTGGAACTACATACCCTTGCAAAATTACATACCCTGTGTGTCTCTCCGTGATTGTATGCATATTCAAGTATATATTTTCCTGGTCACTTTCCCAGTTTCTTTTATACTCAATAACCAGACAGGTTATCTGTCTGCTTCTGAAGCATGGTAACGGTTTCCACTATTATGTAAGTGTTCCAGGTACAAACATGGGTTGTAACAATACATAAATGTTTAGCCGAAAGACAAACTAATGATTAGAAATGTTTAACTTAGATGGACAATATATATTTAATAAATGTACCTAATAATATATTTCTGTAAAGGGATGGAAGCATTGCATGATTCTTATAATTAATTGGCCAGTGGTTCTTGCGAGAAGTGAAAGAAAAGTTATCAGATGGAATATAGATCCCATATTTGCAAATTACTATAGATTATTTGAGCTGCCCTCACTGATGCGGTAAACATTGCCAGATTTTAAGAAAATTTACATTTCCAGCCATCTTAAGTGAAGGTGACATTTGACCTAAATATAATGCTAAAATATTCTGTTAAGACAGACCATAATCTTTCAAATGCTTTAGACTGTTTAAAAGATTAATTTTTTAAGAATAGTATTTCCAAATGAAGCTTGCCTGACCATACAAGTGTTTGACCCTAACAATTATCTGACTCTACAAATGTTTGATTCTACAGGTGTATGACCATACGAGCGTATGGCAATACAAGGGTATGGTTCTATAAATGTCTGCTTCTACAAGTGCCTGCACATACAAGTATCTGACTCTACAAGTGTCTGAGCCTAAAGTGTCTGACCATACCAGTGTCTGATTCTACAGGTATTTGACTATACAAGTGTCTAACCGTCAAGTGTCTGACTATATAAGTATCTGACCCTACAAGTGTCCGACTCTACAAGTGTATCATCATGCAAGTGTCTAATTCTACAAGTGTCTGACCATAAATTGTCTGATTTTCAAGTGTCTGACCCTGCAAATGTCTGATTCTATATGTCTGACCCCAGAAATGTCTTACTCTACATGTGTTTGACCCTCCAAGTGTCTGACCCTAAGAGTATCAGAACCTACAAATGTATGACTATACATGTGTATGACTTTACAAGTGTCTGACCGTACAATTGCCTGATCCTGCAAGTGTCTTAATTTTCAAGCGTATGACTCTATGCCTGTCTGGGGGCCTGCGTGGCCGAGCTGTTAGAGCATTGCACTTTAAATCAGAAGGCCTCGCAGCCTCTGCTTAGAATCCCGCTAGGGTCATTTCGAATTAAGTGGGAAAGTTTGCCAGTTTTCTTGCGGAAAGTCGGTGGTCTTTACACGGGTAACCAGGGTTCCTCCTCCACCAATAAAAACTGGACGCCATCATATGACTGAAATATTGTTGAGTATGGCGTAAAACAAAACAAATCTATACCTGTCTGACTCTACAAGTGTCTGACCGTGCATATATATGAGTTTACAGGTATCTGACCGTACATGTGTCAGACTCTGCAAGTGTCAGACTCTACAAGTGTCTGACCCTACAGATGTCCGATCTACATCCGCTTGATTCTACAATAGTCTGATTTTTCAAGTGTCTGATCCTGCAAATGTCTGAGCTGCAAATGTCTGATTCTATATGTGTCTGACCCCAGAAATGTCTTAATTTCCATATGTTTAACCCTCCAAGTGTATGACCTTACGAGTGTCAGAATCTACAGATGTCTGACTCTACATGTGTATGACTTTACAAGTGTCTGACCGTACAATTGCCTGATCCTGCAAGTGTCTTAATTTTCAAAAGTATGACTCTATGCCTGTCTGGGGGCCTGCGTGGCCGAGCTGTTAGAGCATTGCACTTTAAATCAGAAGGCCTCGCAGCCTCTGGTTAGAATCCCGCTAGGGTCATTTCGAATTAAGTGGGAAAGTTTGCCAGTTTTCTTGCGGAAAGTCGGTGGTCTTTACACGGGTAACCAGGGTTCCTCCTCCACCAATAAAAATTGGACGCCATCATATGACTGAAATATTGTTGAGTATGGCGTAAAACAAAAAAATCAAATCAAATCAAATCTATACCTGTCTGACTCTACAAGTGTCTGACCGTGCATATATATGAGTTTACAGGTATCTGACCGTACATGTGTCAGACTTTGCAAGTGTCAGACTCTACAAGTGTCTGACCCTTCAATTGTCTGACCCTACAGTTGTCCGATCTACATCCGCTTGATTCTACAATAGTCTGATTTTTCAAGTGTCTGATCCTGCAAATGTCTGAGCTGCAAATGTCTGATTCTATATGTGTCTGACCCCAGAAATGTCTTAATCTCCATATGTTTAACCCTCCAAGTGTATGACCTTACGAGTGTCAGAATCTACAGATGTCTGACTCTTCATGTGTCTGACTTTACAAGTGTCTGACCGTGCAGTTGCCTGACCCTGCAAGTGTCTGAATTTACAAGCGTCTGACTCTATACTTGTCTGACTCTACAAGTGTCTGACCGTGCATATGTATGAGTTTACAGGTATCTGACCTTACAAGTGTCTGACCCTACAGATGTCTGATCTGCATGCGTCTGACCCTACAAGCGTCTGCCTCTACAGGTGCCTGACCCTACAAGTGTTTACTTCTACAACTGTCTTACCCTACAGTTGTCTGATCTACATGTGTCTGACCCTACAAGTGTCTGACCTTGTCTGATATACAAGTTTCCGACTATACAATTGTGTGACCCTTCAAGTGTCAGCGTCTACAAGTGTCTGATCCTGCAATTTTCTGACCCTGCATGTGTCGGATTCTATAACTGTCTGACCCTACAAGAGACACAGTTGTGTGTAGTCTTTTACCAAAGCTGCAGCACTTTGCACTCGATGACCCCAAAACGGCTAAAACTGCTAAAAATAGTTAAATGGGGAATTCCCCGGGTCGCTCCGCTAGACTATTAATAGCCGCGAGTCCGATAGTTTTGCGGTCGTCCTCGAGTGGTCACCGTATCGACGTAAGAAAACATTTGATGATGATTTAAAGAAAATGCTATATACGTAAAAGCAATGAACATTTTGAGAGGTGTGAAACGTTTATACAATGCTGGTAAATGGGGGTATAAGAAAGTCGTCGAAACCGTTTGGGACTATGTGACGGGCTCGTCGACGGAAGAGCAGACGAGAGAGACCGTCAGACAAAATTTACGACGGGCGTTGAAGGATGAACTCGGGGACGCTTCTTCCGGGATGCAACGCAAGTTATCTGGTTTTCAAATCTTTTATTAACACGATACAACAACGAGTCAATATCATCATCAACACCACTCGAGGACCTCCCGGACGGCCGCGAAACTATCGGACTCGCGACTATTAATAGTCTAGCGGAGCGACCCGGGGAATTCCCCATTTAACTATTTTTAGCAGTTTTAGCCGTTTTGGGGTCATCGAGTGCAAAGTGCTGCAGCTTTGGTAAAAGACTACACACACACAGTTGATCAATTGTTATTGGTCGTCGTGTCGTCTGTATACAATCGAACAACTACTTCCTGATAATCACTTTACTAACCAATTAAAATTTTTATCAGACTATTCTTTATGATACCGGTAAACTCCTGTGGAGATCCAAGACTGTAAAAAAGTGGAATATAGAAAATCCATTTACTCATTTCCATCAAGGAGAGAATCATAATGCATTGAAAAATTGTTCTTTATATGTTTCTTAACAACTTTTAAACAAAAAGGCAGTTTTTAGTTAATAAGCTATTTGTTTATAATTGATCTATGTCATTTGCCCGATAAAGGCTCATTTGTGAATATATTTCAACTTCATATGGACGACGGCAGACAAAGACGATAACAAGAGGTCACCCGGAGCTATTGCCTGAGGTTAGACAGTTAATGATAAAATCTGTCATACTTTTGTTTGTCTTTTTTCACATGCCGCCGATAGGTTCTTGAATATATGGAACTTTAGCCACACATCTTAACGAGTGCCACTGACGCAAAAGAAGTGAAACATGATTCGGTTTTTAAATCTCTTTAGAAAGACCCATAACGTTCACTTGGTATGCCAAGTGTCTGGCGAAGGAATAACCACTACTAAAAAAAGTTTTGGTATGACTCAGTATCGAGAATCGAAGTCGGAACCTTCAGCTTGCAAGTGAAATGATCTACCACATCTTACCTGAAAAGATAACTTTAACCCTTTCATCCATGAATATCCGAATGGTATGCTTTTTCTACTGTCTATTATGATCGGTAGGGTTGAAAGGGTTTACATAATGCCTCACAGGGAAAATAAACATTTACAAATTAAAATATATTTTAGGTTTGCCTAGTAAGCGAAAAACTTTACTTTGCACTTTGAGGTCCCATAGGCGAAAATGCCAACGGCTTCTTGTATATTGTATATTTCCGCTTTTCTTACATTACTTAACAATTCCAGTATATTTACTGGTAGTTGTTTCCGACCTATCAGTCGTTCGATTCTGCTGCTTAACGGACTCCAACTTTTCGGCCTCTATTCATATAACAGTGATTAGATACTTAGTTTTAGAAAAAAAAAAACATCACCTATTAACAGTGCGACATTGATCGTTTCTGTAATTAGACTTCATCAGTTGAGCTCCAATTTAAAATGTATATGCATTTTCTAAAGAGAAAGCGGTATCATACAAGGTCAAATAATAAATCTAAAAGTAAAGCCGAAATCCGTCTAAGAGTAATCACTGTAAAAAGATGACTGTTTTTAGCTTTAGAAAACGTTGGAATTGAAATGGTGTTATCAGTGCCAAATATTACTTTAGTAAAAGCTTATCAGCTGGTACCGAAGTACCAGGTACTAGGTTTAGGTATACCCTCGGAAACTCAAACGGTCTACCAGCGGTGGCAACGACCTAGTGGTTATAAATATAATAAACGTAATACCAAAGTTATAATGCTCAAATATAATTACAACAAATTATAATAAATTAGCAATCATCGTAATATTACAATCATTATCAATATAAATGAAAACTCCGTAATATTTAGTTACATATTTCTCCCTGTATTACACATTACTACTGTAACGTATATTTATAATACAATACCCATTATAGAATACAGTCAAACGTGCGTGTAATTCGTTTATATATAAGTCTGATAATATAAAGATATTCTAAATACATTATAAGTTGATAGAAACTTTCAAATAATATTCATGAACTGAATACTAAAAGCTATTACAATGCATAGTAAAATATACTCACCCCACGACTGTGGAAGTGAATACCAAACAAAATCGTGCGACGTGTATTGTCTTAGGAAAGGTGAGCAGGTACTGCCCAAAACCTACAAAAACGGTCTTATATAGACAGGACAAAAATAAAGTCAGCTACTTCGGCAATACCAATACTATGAAATTACACTGACCATAGTGGGACTACCATTGGGATATCTACCTGAGAAGTTCACCATAGGAAACCAATTATATATCAACGAAACCATATGAAACAAACCAAATTGTACATATTTTAAAATACTGAATCAGATTGTGACATTATAGTACAATAGGGAACTTTTGAGTTAGCCCGGATTACCGTTATGATCCTGCATTTATTCGCGCCTTTTCGATTTTGTTCCTCATATGGTCTTCCGGTTTTCATATTAACCTTCAAGGTATGGAAATACCCTTATGTCTGAGCGCATTAACTTTATTTTGTGTAAAGAAATCCAATGGACTCTTAAAACACACCAGAGCGGGTTATTTACTTGAACACCTAATTACTGAAATGTAACAGGCGAAGAAAATGTGCGGACAGACCGGGAATTGAACTCACAACCTTCCGAACAGTAGCAGGGCGCTTTTACCAATTGCACTAACGGGGCTATCTATATATTACCGAACCCGGAAATAACGTTGAGGAACATTTCAACTGGCGATAATAAAAGAAGGATTATAACGGTAATCCGGGCTAACTCGAAAGTTCCCTAAAGTAGATTTTCAAAATATAATTTTTTAAACTCGGATACAAAAATCACAGTACATGTACTAACATTGTATTTTGAGATATAAAGTTTTATTAACAATAAAAAAAGTAACACATATCAAATTAATAATGATTATGATAACTACCTTAATTGTTCAGCGATGAAGTTTGAGGATGATAAATCTTTTACTGATAATATCGAGAGAAAAAAACTGATTTATAAAAAGCAGTTAGATCTGGTTTAGCCTGGATAGATCTGCACAACATTTCAAGTTTTCATATAAGGAATAGTGAGTAGAATTCTAACACTCCAGGGTCCTGTACCATAAAACTTGAGAATTTACTCAAGTCTGAGAATATTCTCAAATTGGCCAGCTCAGCCAATCAAATTTCGGGGTTAGCCAAAGTTGATTTAAATTTTTAGACTTAAGTAATTCTTAAGTTTTATGGTGCCAGGCCCTGAACAGCAAAACCAAAAAGACATCAAGTAAAACATAGATTGACATAAACTTATTATTACATGAAAACAGGCTACATATCAAATCTGGAATAACTGTTGTGTATAAACTAAAATCATGTTCACTTGTCCATCCACAGACACACACACACACACTTATGTTAAACTCAGGTTACTCTTTAAGATGTAAATCAATCAAGTGTACCACCCCTGCCCATGTTGCCATTGTTGAATTTTAATATTGAATAGTGTTTCATGCCACACTCAACAATATTTCCGTTATATAGTGACGGTCAGTTTTTAACGAGGAGAAAAGCCGGTTACTTTGAATCCGAGAAGAAACTATCAGTCTTCCGCAAGTAAACTGGAAATCTTTCTTACAAAATTCAGCTTAGGTTCCAGTGGGGCTCGAACCTACGCTGACCAGAAGTGACGGATTCAAATTCCAATGTTCTAACCAATCTGGACAAATTTTCTCACAAAAAATCGGAGCTCGAACCTTCGCTGACCAGAAGTGAGAGACTTCTTGATTCAACGCTTTGATGTTCTAGCCACTTGACCACGGAGACCTTGCCATCGTTTAGACCGAAAATACAAACTCTAAAAGCTTAAAACATCAAGAAGTTCGTTGGTTCAACCAGCTATAGTATTTAGATATTATTTGTGATTCTGACTAGAAATTTTACAGTTATTGTGATCTCTACTGCAGAAATAGAAATCCAGTGCTATGAATATGATAAAACTGCACCTGTATTTTTCTCATTCCAAATGTGGAAAGATAAGATATGGTCTAGTGTCACCACAAACTGTTTTCTTTTGAGACATACTTGAATTGCGAGATGTTCAAAGCAAAGGTACTAGGAACTTTAATACTGATGTGTGTAAGTATAGAATGTGAGAAATCAACGCGCCTTTTGCTTAATGACCCACAGTATATTCAGGATAAATTTCTTGAACTGGATAAGAAAATTCAAGACTTAACTACCAGCAATTTGGAATTGAAAAACAGTAATTTGGAGATGAAAAGAACAATTGACAAACTGAATGCAAAGACAGGTAACGTTTTCACTTATACATTCATGATAATTTCATTTATTATGCAGTTGAACACAGAATGGATATCTATTGGCTGAATTCAGCAGGCATCTTACTGCCTCGGTGCCGATGAAATAATATTTTCAAATTTTTTCTGTAAGCCACAGAATAATTTGAGCTCTTCTTTAATTCATTTTAGATTATTAAATTGTATTTACATCTAGATTTATAAGTCAAAATTTATTTTTTCTCCTGACGTTTATGAAATGTTCAAAAGAATGTCATTTCATTAAAAAAAATGGATAGAATACCCAATGTTTATCAAGGACCTGGGTATTTCTACCAGATATGTATTACTTTGCTATTATCGATCTCGAAGTGAATTCTGGGATGAAGAAAAAATATCTAAAATATCATAATCAGTAAAATAACTGCAACTGTAAATATAGTTCATTGTATTTAATTTTTTCAACAAAAAGTGTCATTTGTAAGTGTTATTTGGGCGGAATATGGTATTTCAATATCTAAAAGTAAAAAGATTATCATATTGATACTTTTTTTCAGAAATTAATCGAAGGATAATCGTTCATTATACCGACCGTAAAATTAATGAAATGTTGACATGAAGAGTCATTCCTAATATCCTACGGTTGACTACAATACTGAACATATTGATAAAGCATTTCCATATCATATCCCAAAGTCAACCTTCGACTTCAAATCTGCTATCGGTCGGTTCGATATGAGATATGGTAGTATAATGGTCTTCTTATTTATAGGAGGAGGCGCCACCTACGTGAGATGGGGGAAGAAATCGTGTCCAGCAAATTCAACTGAGACTGTCTATTGCGGTAGGAAAATAAGTTCATTTTTATCATTGTAATATTCAATGGTATCATTTTGTTAATAACATGGATTCTTTGGAATTTTTAAATGAACACACATAAAACAACATGAATATCGATAAAAAATATATCCAGTTCCTGTACCAATATATTTTACTATGTTTATACTCCTCCTTTTGACTTTTTACTTCGATGTTGCTGCAAACAAATGTATAGATCAAAGTGCTGAAAGTACTGATACGAGTCGATGATAATCGTTAAGTTTTACAGAAGTATAATCAGAGACGTATATAACTTTTTCTCAATCTGAAAAATATATATTGTGACAAATGTTTGAAAGATATTGCATATCGATTTCAATAAATGGTACCAACCTTTTTACTGAGCAAATGCAGCATGTTATTGCCAGCATTAACGAATTAGCAAAACCCTGCGTGCATCACGCAATTGTGTTTCAAAATAAGCAAAAACATAACAACGAAAACATTACATAGATCAACTAGATGATTACAAAACCTTACGCTTATAAACATCGCTTCACTGACATTAAAATTTACTTCCCCTCTACAGCAAGTCTCAAGGCCAATGCATGTGAAACATTTTCCCAATTGTAAAGACAATCGCGAGATTCTCATTAGTTAAAGTCACGTGAACGACAGTTTCGAAGATCCAATTTCACAACGAGGAGTCAATATACAGTAAGGAGATGACGCGCATATTTGATATTCAAAATTTATTATAATTTTCAGTCAATTAAGCTTAGATATGTAAACCTTTTTTTTTATTAAATTTGATGAAAACTTTATATGTCCCCCCGTTTGTTTATATAAATAACATTAGGTTATTTCCGAATTCTTGTAACATGCATGTATATGTTTTATCTCTAGATCGAATCTCGCCGAGAGACATATTGTAATTGCTCGTTTTACTTCTTCCACAATCTGTTGCCCACTCATTTTCTTTGATGGGTGCACCAATTTTGATGAAATCACACCAAAATGACAATCACAATGTGTATATGTGCAGTAGGGTATTCTTTTTTTTAAATTGGAACTGTTTACATGGAAACGAAAAAACTGTGTGTTTTTCCTTTTTTGCAAATTCGTTTTGTGAACAGAACTCGGAAATCGTTCAAGATATTTTCTCCAAACTTCATACAAATATTAACATTGATGCCAAGTGCTGTCTTCATTTTCATTAGCTTTCCTGTTATCATGGAAACAAAGTCGGGCCTAGAAAATATCGCTGATTATATATATATATATATATATATATATATATATATATATATATATATATATATATATATATATATATATATATATATATAAAACATATAAGATATCTTTAAGTAATCTCATGTGTGCATCATTATTTTATATTTGTCTTGTTACCATGGAAACAAAACCAAAGATAACAAAAAGAAATCGTTAATTTCTGTTATTCCAGGACATAACTCAAAAACCGATTGTGATATATTAATCAAACTACATATATATATCAACATTGTCGAATGTGTGTAATTTGTATTATATTGTACGGTTCATTTGTAATAATGTCCCCGTAATCATGGAAACAAAAACCAAAATTAGTCAAATTATCACGAATATCTGTGTTTTGGGGACATTAATCAGAAATCCTTCAACATATTTTATGAAACCTTTTGTACACTTCCACTTCGATGATTCATAGGTTTTTTTTTGGGGGGGGGGGGGTTGAAATTTAAATATTTGACTTATTTCCTGTTACCATGGAAACACTGTTCGAGAGACATTCGGTATCGCTCACAATAGCATCCTGTAGTTATTTTTATTATTATTATTATTATTATTATTATTATTATTATTGCTATGTGATTGACGATCTTTAGCGACTGTCATTGTGATACATTGCAGTTTTGAATTTGCCTCTTTTTAGATATTGTCCGTAATGCGTATGAGCGTGCGTGCGTGTGTTTATTAGGTAGGTTGTGAAATACAATACATTCTAATTATAACAAATGAATTTCTAAGTATTTGTCTTTTTAGGATATACTGGAGGTTCATTGTATGATGATACTGGATCAGCTGCTAATTATGTCTGTCTTCATGACAATCCTGATAACGGTCCACTTTCTACTACTCTTTATAATGGTAAAATGTACGGTGCAGAGTATCAGGAAGGTTGGGGGAATTCGTACTATAACATTGATGTCCCGTGCTGTGTGTGTAGAAGCACTGTGAGACCAACATCCGTCATGATACCGGGCAAAAATCAATGTAACGATGACTGGACAACAGAATACAAAGGATATCTAGCGAGCGGATATTTCGGACACCAAGCAGCCTCCGAATATGTTTGTGTAGATGAACACTACGAAAAGGTAGCTCATAGTGACTTAGATCAGAATGGTAAACTATTTTATCGCGTTAAAGCAATGTGTGGTTCTTTACCGTGTCCGCCGTACATTGGTGGTCATGACATTTTATGTGTCGTCTGCACGAAATGATTATTTTGTATATACCATTGGTTTAATCTGTATAGTAAAATTATGGTTCTAAAACAATGAAAAAATACAATTTCTCTTTGTATGATTCTATCCTTTTATTTCTTCTGAAATAATATTGCAAAGATGTTAGGAAGATACTTTGTTAAAACAATTGTTCCCAAGTCCTCATATTGTTGTGTGAAAAAAAACACACAATACAATAACCATTATCATTCAGGAGACAATATCCAAATCTAGGGAACATTAGACAAATACGAACCACTGGAAGTCAAGAGGTGGAATCAGGTGCGTGCCATGGAAGAGTAGGCAGACCCTGTTGACCCATCACTCCCACCACACGGAGAAATCCAAATGAAATAAGTCATAAAATAAGTGAAGTATATGTCCTCGTCTCTGTTGGTACATTAAAGTTAACCATACCTCTACTGAACAGATAACTCATCATTTCATTTAGTGAAAGAGAAAATGGAGTATATCCAACCTACCAATGTCGGTCAAATAATGGACCAAAGGTTTGGGATAATTTTATATAAGCCCAGGGAATGATAGAAATACTCGACTCTGTGTATTAAAGCAAAAAATTCAAAATTACCAATAACTTAAAACATCATTTACAGGTGATCATCTAGATACGTTATAGATTTAAGCTGGTATTACTTCTTCTAATTTTGGCTACAAATTTATTAAGACCGAGTCTGGAGTATAAATAGTGGCCAATGAGTAAAATGGAGGAAATTCCAATTTTCTTGCCATCTTTCACTTCAGGTGATATTTTTATAAATTGACACTAATAATTACAATGAAATCTAACCGAAAGTTGTTCTGTTAGGTGAGTCAAACATAGGTTATATGTTGGTGTTAAAATTTCTGTATAAAATTATCTGTAGATTAAGTATTTTCAAATATAAAAGTTGACGAAAGCAAAATTTCAAATTTCTCTCGGTTTGATTGACAGGTAAGGGTTGTAAGATTTTGTGTTTACATCTACACCGGAAATGCTTATCACTATGGACGCATGCACATAGCAAAATCTTATATCGGAGTAAAATGTTGTTGTAATCCTGAATGCTATATTCTATTATCCCATATCATAAAGTTTTACACTTATATCGCTTATCACAGACTGTTTAAGCCTGCACGCGTTACAAACGATGACTGTTCTAAACAGAAACGTCTTTTCCCTAAACTTAAATTTACAAATAAAGGCATAGACGCTTTAAGCATTGGCAATGTTATAAATCACAAAAAAAGTTTAGTCCTGTATTCCACCATATTTTAAACTGAAGACCACGCCTTGCATTTCATATAGCTATACACCTAGCATTGCATCCAAGCTATTCAATTACAAACAGGTT
Source organism: Atrina japonica (assembly GCA_030159075.1). NCBI lineage: Eukaryota > Metazoa > Mollusca > Bivalvia > Pterioida > Pinnidae > Atrina > Atrina japonica. The sequence continues at coordinate 12,853 of BROG01001607.1, read as the reverse complement.
TTGCAGTGCCTAGACATCAACCATCTTCTACACAACACTGTCACATGATCGTGTGCTTCATCTCCTTTCAAATACAATCCTATCGGGCGACGTTTCTTTTGTTGAAAATGAAAGCCTCAAAAATCTTATTTTAAGGGGCCCTAAATACCGGGAAGCCCGTTCCTTTAATTGGCGTCAGAATTTCAGTTTAGTTATAGATTCTGTCGAAAATTATGCCAGACGATGGGCCAAACATGAAGACGTAGAACCAGACACTTTGTCTGAATGGCTGAAAGCCATACGATGGTTGATAAAATATCGTATTCGAAAACTTAAAGGGACTATGAAAACACGTTATGCCTCTGTATTTAATGATCCAGAAGTAGTAACTGAACTGGATAGATTACATGACCAATATGTACTGGTACCAGCAGACAAAGCCTCAAATAATATAGTTTTTATTTGTAATGCACATTACTATAATTGTTTATTAGAACTTGGGTTTACTACGAATTCCGGAGTCCTACATACACACGTAGCTCAGTTTCAAAGGACGAGATCCTTCAAAATCACGTGTCCGTATTACGCTCATTTGATATACCTACAACGGATACCGATTTCGAGCTACCGCATTTATATTGGATACCTAAACTTCATTAAACCCCATATAAGCAAAAATACATAGCAGGATCCAGCAAATGTTCTACCAAACCTTTATCTTTACTCCTTATCAAGATATTGGCAGCCGTTAAGGAGAAACTTCAACAATACTGTAAAGTTGCTTATTCAAGAAGCGGTGTAAATCAGATGTGGATACTTAAAAATTCTAAACAGCTTTTAGAAAATTTGAAGGCACACAATTTTTCTCGAATTCACAGTATCAAAACTTATGACTTCTCTACTCTTTACACTACTATTCCACATAAAAAATTAAAAGAGAGACTTTTCAGCATCAGAGACAACTGTTTCTTCACTAAAGGCGGTACCCGAATATTTAAATATCTAGTGATTGGCTATCAGGATACTTATTTCGTCAAACACCACTCTGATTCTACACATAAATACACTGAAGTTGTAAATTGTAATGTTCGGAGACGTGGTCCTTCAACAAACTTTCGATATTCCTATGGGAACCAATTGTGTTCCTTTATTGACCGACCTGTTCCTTTATTCATACGAAGCAGACTTCATTTAGAAACTGTTGAATCAAAAGAAGAAAAAGTTAGCGGTGTCCTTTAATTTGACATTTAGATATATCGACGACGTTTTGTCAATTAATAATGACAATTTTCATAGATGTGTCAATGCGACATATCCCAGCGAACTTGAAATTAAAGATCAAGCACACACGCTTCATACTTAGACATTTTACTTAAATAAACACAGACGGAAATTAGCATCTAAGCTATACGACAAACGCGACGATTTCGGCTTTCCCATCGAAAATTTTCCATATTTAAGTAGTAATATCCCCCAGTCACCCGCATATGGAGTTTATATTTCACAAATGACCCGATATTCCAGGGTGTGTACAACATATGAAGATTTCATATACAGAGGTAAACTACTCACTGACAAATTATTGACACAGGCATATCGAAAACCGCGTTTAGTGTTAACGTTCCGCAAATTTTACCGTCGGTATAATAGGCTTGTTTGCGACTACTCTGTTTCACTAAGTGAAATGTTGAGTTGCCTTTTCGTTGGCGGTTGTTGAGACGTCTGTACCAATTGTGACGAGGATACACTCCTCACGTGTTTCATTGGACTTGACTGTGGACTCACGGCGGATGTGACCGGTCGACAGGACATGCTTATTCATCCATGTCATATTAGCGGAAAAAAAAGATATCGGTTGAAATTACATTTGAAAACTACTCATTAATGGCACAGTCCACTGACAGGCAATATCAATAGATTATAGTTGATGGTATACCTATATTAGCAAGCATTTCAACTCAAGTAATATTTGGAACATATATATGAATCATGTTTATTATAGATTTGAAAACAAGTAAATATGATACACTTACGATGTATTTATTGTCTTATGTTTAGCATTGAACACAGCTATCTTTATAGCTTCATTTGGGAAGTGTGGCTATTTCCCTAGGTTATTAGCTTAATTGCTATCCATGTGGATTTCCCCTAGGTCAGTGCTAGTCTATAAGCTGGTCCCCGACTGATTACTACACTTCGTTCATAGACAACCGGTTGGACCTGATTGGCCAAGATACTTATTTATATCAGTCAATCAAATTACGCGTAGTATTACACAAAATTAGCACTTCAAGCTTTAAATATAGAGGTATTATATTTTATGCTTCTATCCAAGTAAACTTTAGGCTAAGCTCTATAGCAAATAAACAAGGCATACTACAGATTGAAAAAAGTATTCTTTTTTCAGACTAGATGTTTGATGCTGTATACGTTGCCATGAAACAAAGTAACGATAAATCTCGTTAAATTCCCCCGGGCAGATTTCTACCGGAATGAGATCGGGCCGCACCGTTTGTTTAAGAGAACATAGGGAATACAACCGGGTACCATTAACGGCTTTATTGTCATGTTGGGAGAAAGTGTGAACAACAAGAAAATTATATAGCAAGTAACATGTCTAAGCAAGCGTGTGTAACTGTGTAAGCTTGATTATGTTGTATCTTTGATCTCTAGTTCGCTGGGATATATCGCATGGTCATATGTATGAATATTGTCATTATTAGTCATTGAATGGAGTCTGCTTCGTATGACTAAAGGAACAGGTCAGCCAATAAAGGAGCAAAAATGGTTCCCGTAGGAATGCCGACAATCTGTTGAAAGGCCACGTCTCCGAACATTACAAATATATTGTCTATTAGAAATTCCAGCATCTAGTCCTGTGAACCACAACAGAGAACAAAATTTGATGTCAGGCCATAATTATCCAGTCTCTTCATATATATTGTAATTAGTTTATTTAGTTTTATATGTACAGAACTTCACTAATCAAACAAGTTGAGCCGGTCAGACAGGTGCTCTTAATTGCGAGGTCATATATATATATATATATATATATATATATATATATATATATATATATATATATATAAATATATCATTTAAATAAATATATTTATATTATATTTATATATATATATATATATATATATATATATATATATATATATATATATATATATATATATATATATATATATATATAATATTTATTTAAATATATATATATATATTGTATATATTACTTTATATCATATAACTATCACAGATATAGTTATAAGCGTGCACCAGCAGGGGAAAATATTTCATGTGTTCAGTAAAGCGTTTTATTTCAAAGATGATGAAAACAAATACACCAAGTCAACGTGTCTCGAATGTTATTTGATTTTTTTTTATTATTTGCAGCAAGATTTGCGCAGTTTTATTTCGAGCAATTGCATTTGTAAGATGGAGTCCGGGCCATCAAAATAAAAGATTACTTTACAATCAGCGTCATATAACTGAAAATCACAGACATTATGGTAAAAGTAAAGCATAGTTAATTTTTCACAAGCTTTGACAAGCGTACTCTTGCACTCTCCATCGCATCGGGAAATGGTATTGTTTCTGATATAAATCGCTTGTTCAGTAAAGCGTGGTTTAAGCAATGATACATGATGTTTATAAATCAACTCTGTGCAAGATGATGAAACGGTCTATGATAAAAAATAAACAATCACTCTGGTGCAGATACATGCAAGTGAACACTTATGTCAATGTTGTACAGATGTAAAGGTACATGTGTCATTTTTATTCAAAGAAAGAACTGCTCTTAATTGAAATTTGAATTTTTTTTATTATTTGATAATATAAAACATGCATGTATAATAAGTACAAATCTGCCTTATTGTGCTGATTTGCTTTGATACAACATGACTTGTTTTATTTCACAATTGATAGTACAATTGCCACATTGATAATATATATATAATTCCTGGGAAGTTTATTAAATGATGGCTCTTCAGAACGATAAATTTCCAAATTATTCATAGTCCGGGCCATCATGGGAAGAAATTGAATTGTCTATTAATTGATACACCAGTATTACAGTGTTTACTTATCGGGATAATAATTAACTTGTCTTACTTAAAATTTACAACAGAGTCACACATATTTGTAATATTAATTATTATTAATTTTTGAAATTTCTAATTAATACCGCAACAACTGTTAACAATTTTGTCCAGTGTACATTCGTTACAATCAGTTCCCATCAAATAGTCAATCGGTAATGTACCCTTAAGTATATTTCTGACCGACAGACCATAAAACACGCAAAACACGTGTATGCGCACATTAGCAATTTTTCGAGTTGCTTCAATGTCTTAAGCTGACAATTGTTTTTTTTTACTTTCGTAAATGGAGGAATGTACTCTTCAGCACACATCACTCCAACACTCTCTCCAATATCGAAACCACGATCGGCTAGGACCAAAATCGCGTGCCAGGTGATGTTACTATTATGTTTGTTAAAAATTCCATAGTTTTCTGATATAAATTTATCGCTTACACGACCACCATAGCCATGTGATATCAAAGATATAACACCCTGTGGTTTGAACCCAATGATATATTTTGCAGTATTATGATGTTTATATGATGACCAACTCTGTGCACGTGCCATCAAATTTGAAGGACGGTCTATGAAAATGTCAAAAGAGTCAACCATTATAATTGCTACTCTGGTGCCGAAGTAAGTCAAAAAACGTATTCGCATGGTATGTCTCAGTTCTTCTCTGTCTGGCCAATAAACAAGTGGTTCCATTATTGTGATCAAAATATCTTGATGTGGTTGGCATTGGAATTTAAAGTGATATGACAAGTCTTGCATTGATAAATTTGAACGCAACTTTGATAAGTGTGAGCACAATTTGTTGAAACTTTGAGAGAGTATGCACAATAGAATGGTCCAAAAACTTAAACAATGCCATCAGTACATTATAATTATGGCCATAATTATCCAGTCTCTTCATATATAAAGTTTATTTGTGTGATACTAACCAATCAAGTTATATAATTGCGAGGTCATATATATATATATATTATATATATATATATATATATATATATATATATATATATATATATATATATATATATATATATATATATATATAAATATATTTATCATTTAAATAAATATTATATATATATATATATATATATAAAATATATATATATATATTATATATATATATAACATGTTTATATTTATAAATGAACCAAATAACCCATCGAATGTTACAGTGTTCATTGCATAAGATGGTTGCAACAGCATATACTTTATGGTAAAAAGGTGTGGCTACTAAACAAATACCTAAAAAAATGCATAAAAAATAAACAATCAGATACATGGACCAATACTAAGATGTGTCCGACCAGATAATATTCATATAAGTACAAATCTGCCTTATTGATTTGCTTTGATACAAAACTTATAATTACTATGATCGATGGAGCGATAAGAATATTTAGAAACATTTTTAATTTTCAACTTAATATTTAGTACATATTTGTTAAACCGCAACAACTGTTATTTTGTCCATGTATACAATAGTTCCCATATAGTCAATAATATAATATATATATATATACATTATTTTTCGAGTTGCTTCAATGTCTTAAGCTGACAATTTGTTTTTTTTTATAAATATGTACTCTTATATATATATATAGTTTGTTATATATATATATAAACATTTTCAGCGAGATTTGTTTGGGAAGTTTATTCCAAACAGAGGTGCCCATTGGGCCAATGGCTCTTCAGAACGATAAATTTCCAAATTATTCATAGATCACTGAGACAGCTCAGCACAGTGACCGCACCGTTCAGAATGTCATATATTATCATATTCATGGGATAGAACAAGTGCTGTTGAGATCACTTTATCATATATCATTTACATGTACCTGTGATGATGTACATTTACACATACACCAGTACCTAAGCTGACCTATTGTTAAGAGTGTCACTTGCAGAGATGACTTATCGGGATAATAACTCAAAGTTTCGGGAGATAATAACTCGAGATTTCGGGATAATAACTTGAACTTTCGAGATAAATTTTCTTACACATAGCAGCAATTCGCTTCTGTATTTGCATATAACTTTCAAAAAGCTGACCTATTGTTAAGAGTGTAGTGTGATGATAATATTAAGTTTATTATTAATTTTTCGAGAAATTCGAGTTCTTATGCATATAACCAAAAATTTCTAATGTAATATTAATTATTATTAATTCGAAATTTCTAATTAATAACTCGAAATTTCGAGTTATTATTATTACGTTGTATGTACAAAATTACAGCTATCACTATCTACACATTTATTCTGATATGTAAATACAGATATCAAGGGATGTTATGGATTATGTACTTGTACAGTGGAAGATTAGCATTCTCGTAATGAATCATTTTTCACATTATCGAGATAATAACTGGAAATTTCGCGATAATAATTCGAAATTTCGCGATAATGTCGAGGAATTTATATGTGAATTTCGAGGTATTATCACAAAAATTGAGTTATTATCTCGAATTTCGAGAAAATAACTGGAAATTTCGGGATAATAACTCGAAATTTCGAGATAAAGCAGCAAAACGTTTCCGTATTTGCATATATCATTTTTTAAAAATGCTATTACAGTGGTGTAACATTAATGATTTTCAATAATTAATAATTTTCACATGAACAATAGAATATGAAATCCATTAGAAATTAGTGTTGCATTTTTTTGTTAATATAATGAACATATTTTGGTTTTAATTCATCTCTACACAGGTACATCATATGTCACTATTGATCAATGACAACATAGGGGATCTGATAATATAATTATGTTTTAAAATTAATTCATGATTGCATGAGAAATGCAGTGTACATGTATGCCCAAGAGATTTGCATTTTTAAACAGATAAATTAACAATATGCCAAAGATTTAAGTGTAATTGGATTTGAACAATCCTTGCATACATATGACCACAAACATCACTTCTTGCATTCCTACGATACATATTCTCATCAAAAGAGCTAGTGGGATTTTCCAGAAATTATTCTAGACATAAGCAGGACAATGTGCATATAAAATACAATCATCATCTTCTTCTTCTTCTTCTTCTTCTTCTTCTTCTTCTTCTTCTTCTTCTTCTTCAGTGGATTTTGTTGCCAGTTGTGATGTTACTATTATATTAATGACTCATTGGAGAGAATGTTCCGTAGACATGGAGATGGGAAGTGGAATCTGATAGATCGCATCTGGAAAAACAACACCACGAGATTTTTTAAGTCGCCCCCTGTGATGTCGAGACATAGGCCTTTGGTATGACAGCCCAGCATTTTACCATTGAGCTTACTCCACCTCCAAGATCTTTAAAAATACAAATTCAATGTTTATAGATATTTCTTCACTCTATTTAAGACAATGGTCACCGTCGTATAAATTATACTGGTTTTTAATGGCATACTCAAGACATTTTTATTTTGCGCCGGGTGGAGATTCAATGTTTGCGTAGAAAATTCAGTTTTGTAAATATTTAGAGAGAGAGAGAGAGAGAGAGAGAGAGAGAGAGAGAGAGAGAGAGAGAGAGAGAGAGAGAGAGAGAGAGAGAGAGATATATAAGAAACAAAATCAAAGTAACAGACAAATGTAAAGTACAGCATAATATACGTGCTATGTATATACAGTGAAACTTGTATATAACGAACTCCTTAGGGACACAAAAAAACCGGTCTTTATAGGGAGGTGGTTTTATATAGAAGTTTTTACACATGTGGTACTATGGGGACAGCAAAAAACAGTCTTTGTGACCAGGTGGTCTTCATACACTGTTGGTCGCTGAAGCAAGATTTACTTCATTGATTCCTTCCCAGTAAATCACCAATTAAAAATTAAAATAGTGAAACTTTGATTATAATTCTAAATGAAATAGATTGAGCTTCCATCGGCGATAACGACCCGTGAAATCAATATATAAATATATAATAATGGTGTTTTTATCCAATCAAACGAAAGACTCAGTTCACTCCACTTACTTAAAATAGACGCTTGTTGTCATCTGTATTTATTCTGTTTTGTTTTGCCAGATCACAATTCAGTTTGGAGGAAAATATTTTCCAGGTAAGTAATATAAAACATTTTATATCTTTATGTCATAATATCATTTTATCATATTTTCTGTTTTAGTACAATAATACAATATAATAGCTTAGTCAATAAATTTTTGAGCATGTAGCCAGTATGGATAATTCAAATATTATTGTCAAAAGGCAGCAGCAAGAATAATAATAATAATAATAATAATAATAATAATAATAATAATAATGATGATGATAATAATAATAATAATAAAATAATAATAATAATAATGATGATGATGATGATGATGATGATGATGATAAATAGAAAACAGGAACTATCACTTATCAAAAACTTTGAACAATATTGCATATTAGATATCTTCTATTTTAGATTCTAGTCGTCAGAACATTACATATTTTCATCACTAACGACGTCAACATGTCAACTGTGATGACCCCGCATAATATATCCACAGCAGTAAATGTTGACTTCTACAACTGCATCAACACTTCTATGAATTCCACAGATGACGTATTTAGAACCACCCTTCCAATGGTGAATACATTGCTACAAAGTACAATGGCGCCAATTGCCTTCGACAACCTTACGGATTGCGGCGACACGGTAACTGACAGTCCAACATCACGTGGCAGTATAAGAAACTACGCTGCGTATGTGATTGGTCATTATTTGAATAGAAGTAAGAATTACGTGATTGTCAGCATTGGATTGCCTGGCAATATTTTGGCACTTATCACAATATGTAGTATGAAACTACTCGGTTCAACGGCAATATATATGGGTGCTCTCGCCTTTTTGGATAGCTTATATCTAGTGATAATTATGCTTTACTTTCACCTTAACGTCTATGATGTTCAATTGTATAGTGCTGGCTGTAAAATATTCTTGTATTTTGGACATTTAACAATGCAATTTTCAAACTGTGTTCTTGCTGCCATGACAGTAGAGCGTGTCTTAGTTATCTGGTTTCCTTTCAAAGCTTCAAGTATATGCACTAAAAAGAATGCTACAGCTGTCGTTTCTGGTATAGGTTTTGTTCTAATGAGTATGAATTTGGTTTCATTTTGGACTTGGTATCAAGGATTTGATCCTAACGTTAAATACATCTGTATATACGATCAGAAATATAAATTCTTCATGCAGAAAATCTGGTATTGGATGGACAGTGTGGCGTACTGCTTTGCTCCATTTACTGTTATCATTGTATCGAACATCCTTATCGTTATTGGAATGACGCGGTTCTCTAAAAAACAAAAAGAAATGACGAACAACAAATTAAACGCAAAAACACAACAGCAACAACAACAAATTGCAAAGATGTCGATAACAGTATCTGTCATGTTTCTTCTTCTTACGACTCCAAAGTGTGTAATGCTGATATACCAGTTCTACTGGGACAGATCGTCATATCCTGAATATGCCAAGTTCTTTCTGATATACCAGATTAGCTTTGTCCTATCTGATATTAATCATGCAGTTAATTTTTATCTGTATTTTCTCAGCGGTAGACAATTCCGCGAAAGATTTAGGTCAATTTTTTGTCCGTGTTCTAAAGAAAAAAAGTATGTCCAAAAGAAAAAAAGTACATGTATGTCCCAAAATAAATCAACCAATATTGCATCCTCTAAAGCAAACACTGCAGCAACATCAAAGATAGCAACGGTTACCGAATGTAATTTTAGCTGAACTGCAACAAAATACACAATTAGAAGCAAGTCCATGACATTTCAGTACGCGATGCTTCGTGTAGAGATTTAGGTTGTAGCCTCATGCACTCGTCTAAATAAAACTTTGGTTTAAACAGTGTTTTTATATGATAATTGGTAATATAGTATAATAGTACATACATATATTAATCTTATGATCTAGCAACAATAATATTTTGATAAGAGTTATTCTGTGTTTTGTCTTTCTCATCCATTCAGAATTTATTAACTTACTCAATAGTGATTTACTTTTTGTATATGCATTCTGTCATGATATAATGTGATTTTCTAAACATAATACCAAAGTTATAACGCTCAAGACAGCTTTATTCAATTACATTTCATCAGTTGGGCTACATTTTAAAATCGATTTTCTGCAGGGTTAAGTGGTATTATACAAGGCTTAATAATAAATCGAAATGCATAACAATAATAACTGTAAATAATATCTTAGATTTTAAAGAATCTGGAATTTAAATGGTGTTATCATTTGGAAATATCACTTCAGTATAAGATAATCAGCTGGTACCAAAATACCAGGTACTAGATTTATATATATATCCTTGTGTATAGATATTTTAAAATATACAAAAACGATTGATTCATTATATATATATATATATATATATATATATATATATATATATATATATATATATATATATATATATATATATATATAAGCTTAATACTGTTTTTCATTGACATTTGACTATTATATTATTATGTTCCTTATAGTCCATTATAAATATATCGTGAACTTAATTATTTATTCGTGTATGATATTTTTCATGAAATGCATCCCTTGTGTATAAGTTATAGATTATGAAAAGATAATACATGAAATTCTATAACATATGTTAACAATTTACATAACATTGATAGTTTTTAATAGTTTTATTACTTTTCCATGAATTATTGATAAGTATATTTGTGCATTATTCCATCATTATTATGATATTTATTCATTTCTATTGGTACTAATAAATTGCATATTTGTAGATAAAGGAATTTGGTTATTTTATTCTCATCATATGTGTGTAATATATTTACATTTTTACATTTCGTATGTATCTAACAAATAAAATCGTTTTTGGATTGGATATTGTTTATTGATGTTTTTTATTGTCACCCCTTCTACGATTTTGAAATTTATTTACCTCAGTAATGGTAATGCTAATTTTAATCATGACCCTTATCATTGAGCTTGACCTTTATACCGAACTCGAGAGGTTTCCGTGGAACATTTGCGACGGAAGTGGAATGCTAACAAGGGACGCTGACTTCTTACAGACATATCACATCCCGTTTAGGATTTGCAATTGTTTTTCGATAGAGACCATTGTTACATATATTATTAGTAAAATCAAAGCTATAGTTTTACAAAAGAGGCCAAAACAAACCCACAACGATCGCCTCTTCCAATAAGATTTCAATAGTTGAGCTGCTAATTTAATATAAATGCATATTTTTAAAATAGAACGAAGATATTAAACAAGACAAATATAAAAAACTCAGATACCAAAGTATAATTCTTTGGATGTTCAGAATATAGATACAAATCTGGTGTAAATGGACAAACACGGACTGCTGGACACCAAAAGGTGGGATCAGGTACCATTGAGGAATAAGCATCCCCTGTCGACCGATCACACCTGCCGTGATTCCAATGTCAAATACAAATGAAATACGTGAGGAACGAATCGACGTCACAATTGGTACAGATATCTCAACAACCGCCAACGAAATGGTAACTCAACATTTCTCTTAGTAAAACAGAGTAATCGTAAACGACGACTAAACCGACCGTAAATTGCGGAAACTTGACATGAAATGCAGTTTTCGATATCCCTGTATAAATCATTTATCAGTGATTAGTTTACATCTGTATATATATATATATATATATATATATATATATATATATATATATATATATATATATATATATATATATATATATATATATATATATATATATATATATATATATTAAAAACGTAATACCACAGTTAAAATGCCCAACACGATCGTTTCTGCCAATTATACTTCATCAGTTGAGCTTCAAAATGTATATGTTTTTTCTAAAGACAAAGTGGTATCATACAAGGTCAAATAATAGATCTAAATGTATAGCCGAAATCCGTCTAAGAGTAACCAAGATGACTATCTTAGCTCTAGAAAACTTTGGAATTTAAATGGTGTTATCAGTGCCAAATATTATTATATGAAATGTTCATATGTTGAACACAAGCTGGCATATCGGATCATTTGCGAAATATAAACTCCATATGCGGGTTACTGTAGGATATTACTACATACATTTTTAAAAAATTACGATGGGAAAGCCGAAGTTGTTTCGATGTTGTATAGCTTATTTATGGTATTTGTGAATTTTATTTTCTGAGATTTTGGATCCGTAAACAATAAACATGGTCTTCTCTGTTAATAAGCACACTCTTTGATTTTGCAATAGAGGTTTAAAGTCCAAAAAAGGTAAATGCCAAAAAGCAGTTGGTTGCCAATGAATGAATACATGAATGAATAAATGAATACAAAAAACTATCCATTTGATCATGTGATCACTTTTGTGATGTGATGCTGAGACATATTAATGTCAACATAAATGATTATTTTTGTAAAAAAAATAATTACAAATCTTAGAAGTTAGATAGAAAATTTCATCATAAGCAATTTTTAAATAGACAAAGTTGAGAATATTTTCAGGGAAAAATTAAATATTCCTCGTGTGTCGTCTGAAAATTAAAAAATCGAAAATAACTGAAAAAATACACCTTCTTTACAGTCATAACATGTCCTATTCAGGACATTTTGAAGCCCCCCCCCCCATCAGTAATATTAGAAGGTATTTCTTGAGCACGACCACAGACAGTAACTCCCTTTCGCCAATCGTGCTTTTCGCCGAACTTGACCTTTTAACCAAACTTAACCTTTTCAGCGTAATTGACACATTCATCGAACAAAAGGGTTTCCATGGAACATTTACGGCGGGTGTGGCATGCCAGCAGAGGA